>MU185665.1:62864-91234 GCA_016904865.1 Pissodes strobi | reverse complement strand
CCATCAGATGTTATGCCTACCAAAACCACCTATTACCATGCCTATGATGTCCTCCTACCAGAGAGGAACGAATGGGCGAAGGACTCTGAAAATCTGAGAAGAACAGAGAATAGTTGGTTCACTGACGGCTCCAAGACCAATGATGGTACGGGAGCCGCTGCATGGAATAAAAATGGTAAGGTTGAGCTTAAAAGTTCCCTAGGCAAACATGCAACCATTTTTCAGGCTGAAGTTAAGGCCATTGATATGACTGCACAGTGGCTCATCGATAGAAACTGGAAAGGGAAGTCAATCAAAATTTTCTCGGACAGTCAAGCAGCTCTAAAAGCTCTTGATTCTAGCCGTTGTTCATCCAAGACAGTATGGAACTGTCAGGAACTACTCACCAAACTAGGGAGAGAAAAGAAACTTACACTGATCTGGATACCTGGACATACAGGATATGAAGGCAACGAAAAAGATTATGCTCTTGCGAAGCAGGCGGCCGCGACGGCCTTCATAGGACCAGAACCAGTACTGGGAATAGCTTACAACACAGCTAAAGAAGCCCTCTCCAGGTGGACACAAAATCAATTTGTGGACAAATGGAGAGAGTTACCAGGCCTAACTCATTCAAAGTTGGCGGTGAATCTGCCATCAGGAGTGAGAACCGGACAGCTTCTTCAACTTGGCCGGCAGCAGGTACAGGCTGTAGTTGCCATGTACACTGGCCATTGTCGGCTAAGAAGCCACATGAACAAGATAGGGCGCTCCGAAGAAACGGAATGCCGCTTGTACTTGGAGGACGAAGAAACAATGGAGCATGTTATATGCCACTGTCCAGCAATGGAAAGAACCAGACAAACAGTCTTTGGAAATACTCAAATCACACTTGCAGATTTGAAAACTATCCACCCCAGAAAGCTGTTCGATTTCTTGAAAAGGATCGAGCCTCTGGCATAGTGGAAAACACAGATGTGAGCCACAATAGACCAAGGGTCGCAGTGGGGGGTCCTATTTGGACCCACTCACGTGTACAAATCAAAGTCATATAAAATATGTCTTTGGTACAAATACAATACAATATTTGAAAAAAAAACGCCTACAACCTTGACCTGAATAAGGAATATACACTTAATCGTTTTCATATTTACTTAAAATATGGGCTTCCCAATAAGGTCGTATACTGACTAATGAGTACCAAGGCACCGCTCAATTCGCAATAGTACATTGAACAGGGCTATTAAAAATTCGATCCAAGTTTCCAACCTCTTAATATTGATTAACAAACAGGTAAAAAAAAACAAATATTTATACATTCCAGATAAAGAACGTTATGCTTTGAGCCAGTGGGTGTTATGGGCATTTAAATCTCCCAGAACAATTATTTCTGAATTGGGGTGGTCGGCTTGTCTTGAATCAAAAATGGTAGCTAGTGTTGTAAAAAAGCTTTGGTAGGCTCTATCGCTTGGAGGCCGATAGAGACAGCCTATGAACTTCGTTAATCCATTGGCAGTGAACTAGAGCCACATGACGTCAAGGTTGTTCGGTTCGTGTGTTTCCTCGCGGTAACACGAAAGGTAGTTTCGGAATATGCCTTTATATGCATATTCCGAAGTTATGTATAACAAATTGGGAGTGTAAGTCGTAACCAGGGTAGAGTTAGTTTACTGTTGTTGTCGTAGAACATACTTGTGATTCTTTAAGGGCTAATATGTGTGGTCTATTTGTTTGTAGATGTTGGTGTACCGAATTAATGTTTGTGTTTAGGCCTCCTATGTTGCAGAAATCTATTCTAATTTGATTGGGTATCCTTGTTGCTTGTGAAAGGTTGCATGAATTTAGGCACATTATATTTTTTTACAATGTTTGCCTAAAATTGAAGGAAGAATTGAAACAAATTATATACAGAGTGATCCATTTTAACAAATACAACTTTGGTGTCCCACAACTTTCTGACCAACTCTGTATAAATAAAATTTTTAGTGCCAAGTAGACACTTAAAAGCCATAAAACTTGTTTTAAATTTTTTCTATACCTTGTATATTTTGCCCAATAATCGATAGTTTCCAAACTTTTTATAGGCCTGTATAATACAATAATTAGACTAAAAAAAATGCAATAAAATGTTACAATACTTTTGGGAAATATATTAGTTTTGATGACGAAAATGAGCAAATATACTTGCAATGATAGTCATCAAGAAAAAACTAAATTCAAGAAATATATTTTGCAACATTGGATAATATCTAGAGACAGGTTTAGATAATACTAGAGGTCATTATTTACAACGAAAAATATGTTATATTTGAGAGATTGGTCCATTCAGTTACGACGAGGTTTCTATTAAGATGATATCAAATATAATTAGATGCATGACATTTAACAATAGGCTAAAATATAGCCCAAAAATTGCTCTAGCGAAACTAGAACGCCAGCTAGTAAAGTTGACGGATAATAATTAATGAACGGTATCTGTCGGCTGAAATAACGAGGCGTTGTTCATCTAATATCAAGAAAGCTACCTATCTCGAATTAGTCTAATGTATTTCGGATTCTGATTTAGTGTCTTAGATTATATGAGGCGTACGCTAGGGAAAGAAAGTATCAAAATGAACTGACAGAAAATGCCAGCAAATATTTTGTATCTATAATCTGGAATCTGGAATCTGGAAATGGTGAGAGGGTGGCCTTGAAAGGCCGCGGCACTTAGGCCCCATTGGACCCCCTGTGCGTCCTCTCCAGGTCAACCAATCCATCTAGGCCATCGTCCAGCCTAGTGTTGTAAAAAAGGCGGCGATGTTGCCCGAGGAGGCTGTTCTAAGAAAAGCCATGGTTGGCCATCGTTCTCCCAAAATGGATTCCCTTAGTTCCGAAACAGCGTCGCAATCGCAGAGCAGATGCTCTACTGTTTCGTCCTCCTGTTCACAGCCTCTGCATATAGGTGTCTCGCATAATCTCATTGTGTGGAGATGTTTCCTTAGCTGGCAGTGTCCAGTCAGAATCCCCACCACGAGTCGTAGGGTCTTCCTTGACATATCCAGGTATGCTTTTGCTGCAGACTCATTAGGGTAGCTTAAAAACTCCCTGGCCAGTCGACAGTTAGTTGTTTCGTCCCATCTTGCCCTAAAGTCTTCATGGGTGATCTTTTTTATCATATGTATCGTCGTCGCGACAGGTAGGTTTGAAGGGCCGGCTCCGATAAAGTTTGAACCGGCTGCCTTTCTAGCCAATTTGTCCGCTGATTTGTTACCTTCGCACTGTGCATGTCCTTTAACCCAGCACACAGAAATTCTGTTTTTGCGGGCAGCATCCTCCAGTGAATTATGGCATTCTAGTACTGACCTGGCTGTAAGTTTACAACTTCTCAAGGCCAGTAGTGCTTGTCTACTATCAGTGTAGATTTTAATAGTCTTGTTCTCAGTATTCCTGCGATCAATCTCTTTTGCCGCTATGGATATTGCAGCAAGTTCAGACTGAACTATGCTTGCGTGTCCCTCCATATGCCATTTAAGTTCAATTCGCAAGCTTCGGGAGTAAATTCCACAGCCTGCTCCTTCCTTGGTTTTTGAGCCATCCACGAAAATGTTAACCGCACCTTCGGTTATAGGCTCAAATGGTTTTATTTGTACATCATATAGTTTGTCGAAGACAAACTTGGGAGGTATGCTATCTACACTTACCTGCAGTAGTGGCAGTCTTACGACTGCCCCTTCCCACAGGTGGCGTCTAGTCTCTCCACATTCTATGCTAGGTTGCACACCAACGACTTTGAGCCTTAGCAATGCAGTCAGAGCCACCTCCCTCTGGTAAATATCTAGGGGAGGCAGGCACAACATTACTTCCATGGCTCTGGTTGGGGTTGTTCTCATAGCTCCCGTTACAGTTAGGCAGGCAGTTCTCTGTACCTGACTGAGCTTAAGCATTGCCGTTTTTTGTTGACTCTTGGGCCACCAAACTACGGCTCCATAGGCAATCATAGGTCTTATGATGGCAGTATAGATCCACATTACGACCCTGGGTTTCATCCCCCAGGTTTTACCCACGGTCCTGCGGCACTGTTCATAAGAGATGTATGCCTTCTTTAGTCTTCGTTCTAAGTGAAGATTCCAGGTTAATTTAGCATCGAAGGTGACCCCAAGGTATTTTACCTCAGATGCAAAATTTAGTTGTGTGTTTAGGAGGGTCGGAGGTCGCAGTGGCTCCATCCTCCTTTTTCTGGTGAAGAGCACCATCTCCGTCTTCCTGGGGTTTACAGACAGGGAGTGCTCCCTGCACCACTTTTCGACTAAGCGAAGGGCACTCTGCATTCTATAATGTATCTATAATCTTATCTCACATATTTAGTAAGGGGCTACTGAGGATATGTCAGCAATTTTATTTATTATAAGACTAATAATTATTCATATCGATGGTTTGCCACGTTCTTTATTATCTTCCGATTTTATTCACCTCACGTTAGGATAAACTGAGGATGAATAAAGTTAAGTTGAGGAAAGTTTCAATTAAAGAGGCGTAGGCCAGAACGAGCTGTCTTGAAGCATCCAAATTGGGCCCTAGATCAAATGCCGGAGAGTAAAGGATTAAATTTATTTAAAGTCGCCAATACCTTATCGACCGCACAAGTCAGAAGAACCCCAAATTGTTTTCGGTACTTTTTTGACTAAAAATATTATGTTATTAATTATTATTATGTAACGAAGTTACTATATTTTAAGGGCATGGTATGCACTCCGGGTTTTAACTTTTTTATTTTTCGGGCTATCGACATAATTCTTTTTCGTAAAGTCTAATTTAAATACTCTAAAACTAGTTCCATAAAATATTCCCTCGCAAAAAGCCGGGAAATCGTTTTTTACAATAATTGTCCTTAGTTCTCGCTCGGTACCGGTAGAACGAAGCGCGCCGAGCCGCTTTCTGCGAACCGTGCGCACGACGTACCTACCTAACGGTCAGCCGATGACGTGATCCCTACCACTCGCCGAGCTAAGAAAATCGGGCCGCGTCGCGGTAAACAGGGAGAATCCACTCGGGTTTTCGAAGAAGAAGACACCACCCGACTAGACCAGACCCCTGAGGACTACCATCATCACCGCCAATGTAGGCCGCCCAGCTGAAACCAGACACTCGCTGCTTCCTGCAGAGCGCCACCGCCATGACGACCTCCATTAATTGCCATCACCGCCACCTGTCTTGTCCGCCTTCGCTGCTAATATATAGGTATTAATGTAGGTAGCACACCCTCTCTCCCACATGTACTACACTCTTTCCGAAGCTGATGCTAGGTGCGTTCCGACCAGCCTCATCTCTTCGCTATCTCTCTATCTCTCTCTTACTTCTAGGGTCGGAGCTAGTTTCGTTCCGGTCAACCCTACTTCCTTTCTCTTTCTGAGACTGGTGCTAGGTCTGTTCCGACCAGCTCTGCTACTTTCTTTCTCTTTCCGAGACTGGTGCTGGGTCCGTTCCGATCAGTCTCTCTCTCGTTACCTCTGTTCCTTACCTTGCCTACTGCCCAACCGCGACGGCGTAAAATCGTAGTAGGGAAGTACGACAGGAAGTCTTATTCGCGCACGCGCATTACGCATTTGTATTTTATCCATGCAGGAACCCTCGTCAGGTCATTTACTATTATCGCACCGTATACATCATACCTCTTTCATCCTATAAATCCATTTTCGTACAATCCATACCGTCATAATGTCACGTTATCCCAGATCATTTCATTATGAGACCGCGTGTATCCACGACCGTTAGTACCATGGCAGGAGGAGCTATGTCGAACTGCTGTTGGACCATATGCAAGGCGACTACCTGGAGAGTGGACTCGAGTAGACCGTGATCAGACTAGCTTCGCCACTCGTGCAGTACCACTTCTTACCTTTGGACACCGCGGTGTTATTCCTATTCTCTAAGCATATTTCTTGCCGCTACATTTCGCATACCATACCTCTCCTCTGGTAATACTTTATCTGGGTTCTCTATTCTATACTTTAGGTTAGTGTAATAATTTTTATATGAGTAATACTTTAGTTAAGTTTGGATATGTTGGATTAGCATAAGGGCACTCACGATAATACTCAGGTAATACTTTAGTCGAGACGCTAGGTTAGCGTAGTTTTCGTCAGGGCTTTGAATAAACCATGATATATATTCCAAGTGGGCAAAAGATTTGCTGTATTAGGTTTGTTTATCAAATTGTTTGATTTCTTTCTACTAGTATTAAGTAAGTTTCTAATGGCAGCCGGCAACCAATACTGGCATGCGAAATAAATCTTTGGTTTGCCGTTTCTCCACTGTATAAAAGCTGCTCGGTCCACTGTGGGCCCTTTACCACAATAATACAAAGCGGTGGCGCCCGAGAGCCAACCATTGTATAACGTAACCAATGGTTAAAATTAACCGTCCGATAGCGATGCAAGCAGAAGAAACCGCAGCGCCTCACAATATCAATAATACAACCAGAAGTTAAATTAATTCAAAATAAGGATAAAAAAATATGAAGATATTATTACTGTGCCCCCTTACTAATTGCTTCCCCTTGGAACGATAATATTAAAGACAATAAATTAAACAGATGGATCGGTGTTTTACCATAAGGTCATTAGTCCGTTTCGTCATAACACCGAAAAGAAGTCAATAGTCAATTAAAATAATAAAAAAAAATATATCGTGCATACTTACTAATCATTCATGCGTGCACCAACAAGCCGCATTCACAAGGCATTCATGTCATGCCAATATGCACTAACTGCATACCAGTCAAACCACTACACTTCAGTCATTCCTATTTGCAAGAAATAGAACTACATTGTACATTTTAAAATTAAATTGATGAAGGAAAAAGTGGTGATTAATTGAACTACTTATTGACATTATCACTAGAATTAATTTACCTTCCTTGAGGTAATAGCTGCGATACAATAAGTATGAAAAATTGAATAGATAAATTAAATAACAAAAATAATGAACGAGTCTGCTAGTACTCAAGACACTGATATGTAAACAGATCCTATATTATCGACATGCACAAATATTTGAGCGGCACTCATAAAATCACTGCGCATGCTTATGATGTCACAACCCGCTTGCACATTTCCGTCCCATTTGCCGAGATTTACCCTCATACCGCCGCGCCGCGTAAGCTATTTACACATAAAAAAAATACCAGTACTTGTTTTGGCTATGGCTGCCCAACAAAAAAATAAGTAATATATCAATAATAAAACCAAAAGTTAAATCAATTCAAAATAAAGAGAACAAATATGAAAATGATTCAATTACTGAACCTACTTACCAATTTGTTCCCCTTGGAACGCCAATATTAAAGATAAGAAATGAAACAGATAGATAGGTGTACAAAAAAACGGTTTATTACCATAAGGTGGGTAGTTCGTTTCGTCAGAACACAACTATGAAAAGAAGGAACTTGACTTCAAGTCAATAAAAATAATAATAAAAAAATAATAATGCCGTGGTACTCACGGCACTCCATATTACTTAAAAATTAAACTGATGGAGAAAAAGATGGTGAATAATTGAACATGAGATTATCACTAGAAATAATTTACATCCCTTGCAGTAATAGCTGCGATACAATAATTATGAGAAATTGAATAAATTTAAATGTAAGAGTTAGTAAACCACTGAGTACTTATTATTAAGATATCAATAAAAAAGGTAAACAAGGGTTCTGAATCTCTGGCCTGTATGTAACTATATCATATTTGTGCTGAAAATATGTTCGCAGAAGAAAGAAAATAAATAATAAATGTTCAAAGGGACTTCTTAGGTCCAAGAAGGTACGAAGGAAGGACAAACCCTTCACGTAAAAGAACCACTGTAAAGCTGATGTTTTATCTAGATAGATATTAAAGGAATTTGCTTAATACCCAAGGTAAGGAATAGCTACAGACAAAAAACCAGCAAAGAAAAATCAATATTGTACCTAATGCTGAAATCAGCTACGTTGCATCAAATAGTGGGCGAGATAGAACTTCTACAAGGAAAATAAAGAAGAAACAAATCGACGCTCGCAAATAAGAACATCGTAAGTCGAAATTTCCAGTTTGTCAGAAAACGAGTTTAAAGTTCCGGGATGTTTCCTTAATTGCAGCCGACCTTTCAGTAATTTAAAGATGATATTTGGGTAGGGACTATAAATGTGTATCAGGAACATCGTTTTGAACTTATTTTGATGATAAAATAGATATCTATTTTCTTCAAATATTCAATGAAAAAAAGATACGATGTAATAGTAGGTTATTTGAAAAAATAGTAAAGACGTATCTAGAGATACGATGTAACTATCTACATCTTTTCAGGTTACAAAGAAGGTATGTAAAGATACGATGTAGCCATTCTCCGATTACAGATAAGCTATTATCTTATGCAAAGATAGGCACAAAGGAACACTATCTATGGGAGTTTCGCATCGTAAATGAAACGATCAACATTGGAAAAAAATTTAACTTTTATTTTCTTTTACATGACAAAAGGTAATCAATCAATCTTCCTCTCCATCAACATCATCTTCCTCACGGACTCCAAAAGGAAGGTTTATGTAGTATGAGTGGTACATATCGGGAACACCGTTTTTGCATAAATACTGGAGATGATAGTATTTTTTCTTTAAGATTGGGATTGGCTTCTTATAAGCTAACTCCAATTCCTGAACAAATTCTGGTGGATTTATGATGATTTTTCTCTTACCTCGAGTGTTGGCCTTGTTTAATTCAAGCAAACATTGCTCATTCTGGTTTATAAAGTCATACTTTATTGCAATTTTCAGCGGATCACTCTCAGATATCTGGATCTCTCATATATCATTCCATCGTACTTTGATTCCATCTTCGTCTGTCTTCCACTTTCTGTTACTGTCTACCAATTTCTTTAAGTCGTAAACCATATCTTGATTAACTTCTATGACCTGGTAAGGTTCACCAGTTTCGCCATCTTAATAAGCATTATCCATTGCTCAGGCGTATACACAACTTTTCCTTTCTTCTGACGTTCAATAAGGGCGTGAACACTATCACCTTCGTTTTGGGTATGCCCCTTCTTCAAGAAACGATGAGTTATGTCAACCTTATACTTTTTTGCTGCATACACATACATTGCAAAAACAAATCGGTTTCTGTTTTGACCGGTGCAATTGCCCGTGTATAATACAAATTTATGGAAGCCGTTTTGTTTTCGATTCTTGACATAATCCAGGACGAAGCTTCCAATTTCGTTGGCACCTCTTTTAGCAATCGTCTCATGCCATACATATCAATGGGCCTTATTGTTGGCGATGTCAAACAGTGCTAAATTGTAAGTGCTGTATTTTAACTTGTAGTAAAAGATGCTGACACCTTTGTATGACGTCACGAGAATCTTCTGTAGATCATAATAGGCTACGTTGAATGATTTGTCTTCCTTTCCAAGCTGTTTGTCGCTTTCTTTCAACTTCCGTATTGCTTCTTTATTTTTCTGGTGTTTCTGCCTTCCAATCTCGAGTTCTTTTCCTCTGGTTTCATCGGCCAGCAATTATTTATTACAAACCTCGTATTGGTACTTTTTTGGCAAGAAAAAACCCATATTGTATTCATGTTCAAACACGTAACGATACTGTCTGCATGTCGCAACTCGTACCTGCCTCTGCGTTGCCCATTCGATGTACAGTCTATACATCTGGGCTAAGGATTGAATGTCAACTTGCAGGTACTGCCGCTTTGAATATTTCCGAATGTAGTGAGATTCGGTAGTGGGTAGACTCTCAATATGTTCTATCATAGTTTTCCTGATTTTAGCCACTTCCTATTTCCTTTGTTTTGTGATGCTTTTTGTAGAATCGCAAGATCATCATCGCTGCATTTGTTTTTGTCTACAAAGTAAAAGTTCATGTCAACATTCCCATATTTTTATGCCGGGTAAATAGTGTATATCAAAAGTAAGACCTTGAAATTGCTTGAAATTACGGATGTATCACATACCTTTTGCAAGCATGACTAAAAATTTTCCTCTTGAACTCATATCTTATCACAGCTGAATAGGTATTCACTCAAATTTAAGGAAATCAACACAGTTTCACCTCACTCCGCCAAATGCAAAAAACAACTATTCAAAGTAAATAAACCTACCTATTAAAATCGTAACTCAGATGTACTAACATCGTAACTTGTATTGACAGGCTTTTCAAACGGATCACTACAGAAAATCAAGAATTAACAACATCGTATGTCAAATTACGATTAAGACACTGTTTCTTGAGGATAGAATATTAACATCTTAAGTCTACTTAGGATAAAACGATGCAATGTTTATGCCTCTAACATTATCGTATGTGGAGATTCGATGTTCCAACTGAATAGTTTTTTGCGCTGTCTTCGCTTAACTCTAGATGCGATGAAATTCTTCCCTTTCGAGTCCGCTGAATGAAAATGTAACTGTTGTTACGATATTATTTTGGGAGTTTTAGTCTTCATATGTGATACGATAATATTACTTTTTTGAAAACCCCAAAAAAAACCTTTTGTTCAATTCTTTTTTCAAAAATGTTGTTCCATTCGAAAGATATGATATCTTAAAGTCAGAAAATGGCATTAACTCATTTTGGCAAAAATACGATGTTCTTATTTGCGAGCGAGATATGATATCTTAAAGTCAGAAAATGGGATTAACTCATTTGGCAAAAATACGATGTTCTTATTTGCGAGCGTCGAAATGGCTATATAGGTAAAAATTTCAAGCGATTTAACATTATTTTTGACAAGCATATTTTCGAGACAAAATTGGAGTTCTAGCTCCTGAGACTCAATTAATATTAATTATTTACTTTTGTTTAAGGCAAGCACATGTGTGACTCCTTTCTCCATCTGTGCAGAACAAGAAACAAGTGGACATTGTCAAATAAGGGAGATGTAAATTACTGGGATTTAAATAGCAGAATATTAAGTGAAAGTTAACTTAAATAGTGATCAAGTATATGATCATTTCTTGACCGTTACATGTTTAATAAATCATGTCAAGGTTTTTATGATGGTAGTCCTAGAGGATGGTGGAAAGCTAAACAAGTACTACCTATAACGGCAAATACCTGATGTTATCCCCACGTCTATGTCGATTAACTCAGTTAATTGCTAAGGAAATTTAAAATAAAAATTTGCACCCAATGTTTGTATAAGTTTATCACTCTTGAACGCTAGATGCGCTATCAAATCCTTTATTAGTAACTTCTATCGTGGTTTAAGGTTAGACCTATTAATAGTAGGCCCTGCTTTAATAACCCTTAACCATCATAGGAGTAGTATCTTGGTCCTCTCTTGGGTGTAATGCCAAGGCATTGCACCTTAAGTTGAATGCCGATCTCTCCTCTGAATCAATTTTTGCAGCACTTCGTTGCTTTATAGCGAGAAGGTAGTGATTATTGTGTACATTTTTCTGGTAGCATTCAACATCTACAACAAATTATGAAGGCTGCATTTTAAGCAGAAAAGAATGTATGGAGTGACAATGCTCTACCAGCACCCCATTTCAATGGCTTGTCTGGAACAGGTGCGAAATCTCACAAAGGCCCACCAATGGAAGACAAATTTTGACGTATGAAGATTGATTATTCAAAATCAAAGTGTGTTAAGTTCACGACTATAATTTCTATAATTTCAGATTCGAATGATTTTTCAATGTTGACACCAGGAGATCTTTTAATTTTAGAGCTTATCACAACATTCCAACCCAAATTTGAAATTTCGGAGGTAAGTGACGCCATGACTTGTTATTGTTTATCAGTGGTGTAGTTGATATTATCTATGAGTTTGCATTCGCGTCTACCTACACCAATTTTGCAAAAGTTCAAACGACTTTAAGTGTATTAATTATTTTTTGTATATAGTTTTCAAATTTGTATTAGCTTACGCCTTATATGTGCTCTAAATATAATGTTATTAATGACCTATATTTTGTAACACTAAATTTTTCTTGTAAATATGTTGGTATTGTATTATATTTATTTACCACATTTCCCTGAAATTTCAGCGGATTTAATAATAAATATATACAGTGTGTCCCGCGCTTGAGAATAACCACCCTTTTAAAATTTAAATTTTTTAACCTATTTTAATGAACTTTTTTAAGCGTGGAGATAATCCAAGCTGCAACTTATAAAGCCTATAATTGTATTTCTTTGAGAGCACACGTGTACATGGTGACCACATTTATATTCCCAAATTTCAGAAAGAACTATTAGGGATTTGAAAATAGAACCTGACCAGATACTTGTTTAAAATAGTCTGAAACCCAAGTGTGCCAATATTTTTTTTTCCAAAATACAGGGTGACCCAAGAAATAATTTTGAACTTGAGGAGTCTTATTGCGAAAGTTTCATATTTATTTTCAACAAATTAATGATACATTTTTGTTATGATTGATCTGAAATCCATATGTATAATAATTTCCGTCATCATAACCAAAATTTGTCCTTAGTGTGTTGAAAATATGAAATTGCCTGTGTTTTAGAACAACAAATATGGTACACTTGGATTTTAGAATATTCTAAACAAGTATTTCATATCAGTTTTTCTTAATACCTCATAGTACCTATACTTTTTGAAAATTGGTCATTATAGGCTAGATAAATGCCAGTTTTGATTAACTATAAGACAAAAAAAGTTTAAAATCGGTTAAAAACAAAAATTTTAGAAGGATTGTTAGTCCTTAAGCGGGCCACACTGTATACTATAAATAAATTTAAATCATCAAAAAGTTTTATAACCGCATATGACAGTTCTTAAAAAGTCAGGATCGGAAAATACAATCTGTTTTTCTATATTTAAAAGCGCTGCCAATATATTCGGCTTTAAAGTTGTTTTTTTTCGTTTTTCAGATGTCAATAACTAGAAAACAGTTGAAAATCGGTATAGGATATTCGACATAAATTTGATTTAAAATCCTTCAACATCTTTCGATAAACCCAAAAATGTAAAAATGTCTCATTTACAATTCTGAAGTTGGTGTCCGTGTAGCACTTTTGAGACACAGACTACAAATAAATCTTAAATAATTTAAAAAATTAATCAGTACCAAGGAAATTTTGTATTTTTCTCATATTTTTGTAACTCTTCTAGTTTCCCAGATAATATATAGCTGTGCTACCTATTTCCTCTCTAAAATATAACCGCCATCGTCTAAAGATATTTAGAATTAGATTCGATATTAGAATATCTTTAGAGGGTGATATAATATTGATTTTTAAGAGAACGTTTGATGATGCGTGAAATTTCTTTTAATAATAAGATAAAAATATTATCTATAACTAAATAATATAACGTTAATTTGGAAACCTACAATTTATCATGCATGCACTTCAATCGCATAATTAAAGTGGAAAGAATACCTTTAAAACCGCACGCCACTGGTACATAAAAAGAAATCAAACCGACGAACCACGTACAACGTTGCCATTTTTTCTAACTATCCTTTTCTATCTTATACATCAACTGCCCACATATATCTGATTGTAAACAAATGTGAATTATAAATGAAATTACAGATAACGTTATATCTCCCCCTTCCTAGATCTGTTATATTAACACTGCTTAGTGTATCAGGCATATGGACCGGCTGTTGGACAATTAACTAATCGCATTACAGAGTATCAGGATATACCAAGATATATATCAAGAAGTTAATGTTATATCTCTATCAATAAATTTTTATCTGTTGTTGTAGTCGCTTTTAACTGAGTTCTTCGAATTACAACTTAAATTTCACTATAACCCAAACTAACACAAATTACTTCAAATGTTAATGTTTAGTACAATCATTATTATAATATTTAAAAAATTATAATCCCAGAATATATAAACAGATTACAATAAACTAAATTTTTAGTTAAATATCGGTTATATATCGGAAATTTAATTAAAACATATTGATTCTGTCAAAATATATTGGCTATTTTTTATTTATATCATAAAAATATAATAGACTAAAAATTTAAATTAATACTGTTCTCAATAGACTAGCTTCGGATATATTTTGTTGACAGTTAACAAAATGGATAGTAGCCCCTTTAATCAGCGCATTTATTGCGTTAGTGCGAACTTTTTGCCGATTTTTCGAGTTCGTGATGCACCAGGCACAATATCATTTCAACGTGGATACAAAAGTGGGGACACAATGACATTATTCTATAGGGATAATGGAGTGGCTGACCTTGTTTTGTTTGTAATCCACAAAATGAAGAACGGGTAAGGCTAGCAGTTACTCAAAGCCCGAGTCGGCAGTTAGTCAACATGCAGCAGCGTTAAACTTAAGCGAGCCTAGCATCCGCGAATGCTACATAACATAGAATTTCATCCTTATAAGCCCGTCGTTGTTAATAAATTAACAGACCTTGATAAGCAAGAGCGTATTTAGTTCTACCAAATGTTCTTAGAATTTCCGAATATAATGCCAGGTATTAATAACTGTTTACTTATGTCCGACTAGGAATAACCCCACTTCACTTGTCACTGATCGAAAATCCATATAAAATTCATAAAAGGCCATAGTCTTCTTCAAATGTGACAGTACGAAGTTTTTAATTATTGTGTCATTTATTTTTTTGAAGCAAATAGGCAAAGTGCATCGGTTACTTTCGAAAAGTTTCAAAATTGGAGAAAATAATAAAACAGTAGTAAAACATCGAAGAAGCCGAGAAAGGTTCAATTTTACGGCCTTCTTTCGGCTATTACATAGGCGTAGTACTTGCTTCTTTATTCATGAAAACATTATTGCTCATACACCTGTCTATAATAACTTTTATATTAGATGGTAAATGACTTAAGAAAAACATATCAGTTTCTGGTTATTGGCTGGCAAGAATTCAGGAAGAAAATGTATATCGTCTCTGATTTTCTTGCTGTGAAAAGAGTTAGTAAAGGTGCTCTGTCTATAAGTGCAAAAGTTATTATTCTTCACTTCTTCACTGCCCTTAAACACCAAAACTCGACCATAGCTGTTGCAGAAATAGTTTTTTTATGTTATGTTTGGCACAGACACAAAAGGAAAATCTCATATCACTCAACGAGAGGTGCGTGTGCGGAGAAGATGGTGGACGTTGGACTTGAAGCACTGTAGGTTTTAGTTTTCGGGAAAGACGTTACCTGGAAGTCCATTCCAGAGCGAGGCAGTCCTCCAGACAAAGGAGTCCCGAAACAGCGACGTCCTAGGTGTTCGCAACTGAATCGTATGTTGATGAGCAGCTTGTATCTGACGGATGTTTCTGTTTGGCACAACTCTGGGCGGAATCATAAGTGCCAGCTCGTTCGAACATTTTCCGTAGTAGTATCGATAGATTGTTGATATAGAGCAAGAACAGTGTGAGAGATAATATACAACCTTGAGAAACTCCGGCATTGATTTTAAATTCCTCTGAGAGATGTCCATCAATACCAACTCGGATGCGTCAATCCCTTAAAAAATTGGAAAGCCATAGAAGCAGTACTGGTGGTAGTCCGTATACTGTCAATTTGCTTAACAATCCATCATGCCACACCCTATCAAATGCTTTGGATATGTCGAGAGCCACTGCACGAGATTCGCCGTAGCTCTCGACGGCTTTGGGTCACAGGTAGGTCACGGAAGTCAGGAGATCTCCCGTTGATCTGTGCTTGCAGCAGTATTACTGGCGATCGCTTATGATGCCTGCCGATTCAAGATATTTTAAGAGCTATTCGTTGATCAGTTTCTCCATGCACGTGGACATGAACTAAGGCAATTGGACGAAATTATTTGGAATCGTTTTTTACCTTTCTTCGGGATTGGTTGTTCCTGAGCGAATTTCCAGCTAGAAGTTAAGCATGCAGTTCTGTATGATAGGGAGAGCACTATTGCTGGAACGCCATCCGGTCTTGTGGCCTTGTTAGTGTCTAAGCTTTTCGTTTCACTTCGCGTTGGCGAAATACCAGAACTAGCATTGAGGAATTCACTCTCGGGATAGTTGGGGGAGTCTTTCCTTGATTATATAGGGTAGAATTTGATGCAAATAGCTTGGCAAGAATGTTTGCTTTTTCTTTGGCCGTTTCCGATCTTGAGCCTTCATCTTTGGTCATCAGATTGACGTCTTTGAGAAAGACTGATTAACATCTTTGACAAGTAACCAAAAGGAACTTGATCCGTTAGGACAATTGAGAGGCTTGTCCCTGATCTGCTCATTATATCTCTCATTGCTCCCGTCAATGGTCCGCTTACACTGGTTTCTAGTCTTGATTAATATACTTTGATTTTCGACTGTCGGATCTCGGCGCCATTTACGGTAGGCGGCATTTTTAGCATTGACTGCTCTTGAGCAGTTTTCCTAAACCTTGATTTACTATTTGAGGTACGTTTCATAGAAGAAGGGATGAAAGCTTCCATACTAGCTAAGATTACTTGAGTTATCTCATCAGCCGATTCAGGGGTGTTTTGATTCTTAAAGCAGATATCTTTCCAAGGAAATGAAAGATAAAACTCGCGAAGATCACGCCACATTGCTGATTTGTTGTTAAAAATAGATCCAGGAGGCTAGCAAAGACTTTTTGACGCAGCAAACAGAAAGTCTGTTTTTGCAGGCGGCATCCTTCAGTGAATTGTGGCAATCTAATACTGACCTGGCTGTTTATACATTTTCAGGTCCAGTAGTACTTGTCTACTGCCCCTGTTGATTTTGATAGTCTTGTACCAGTATTCCTGCGGACTATCTCTTTTGCGGCTATGGATATAGCAGCAACATTGGATACACGGTTGGAAAAATATGGCGAATAAAATTATAACAACTGTGGACCGAGCTTTCAGATAAGTATGGTCCACTGAAATTAAAGCGCATTCTGGCCAAGGAAGCCGGTTAATAATGACACATATTGATAGCGAAAATGGCTCTGTGGAAAGCGGTTTGCTAGCATTTCGGTCAAAGAAAGCTGCTGAATATCACAATGTAATGAACGCAGATGTTTTCGAGGAATATTTTAAGCAGATGCTGGACCTTATTCATTCTCAGTCAGTTATCGTTATGGACAACGCTAGTTACCACTGTAGGAATCTTCAAAAACACCAACTTTTTTATGGAGAGACACGATATTAACCGATAGCTATGAAGGAGATGTGATTAGAAATAAGTCCGTGAAAGTGTTAATTTATATAAGCCTTACCCTGGAATTGATTACCTTTTGCTCCACAAATGATTGAAATTTTGTTTGGATTGTTATAGAGCCATTATAATTGTCATCTTGTCAAAGTCAGTTTAAAGCCTGACAATCTGCAAGAGCTTTTTACTGTTTTATTGTATTTGCTAACCATTTTCATTTTTAGTTTTTTGCTTTTCTTGAAAACGGTGTCCGAATAGACACCGAATCGACGAAACTAGGTACAAATTTCATTAGGGTCACTAAACTTGCACTTGTGCAGTTTACATCCTTGAGCCGGGGCCGAAGTGGCTCTATAACAATCCAAACAAAATTTCAATCATTTGTGGAGCAAAAGGCAATCAATTCCAGGGTAAGAATGAATCCTCCACAACAATATAGAACATATTTATATAAGCCTTCTTGCACAAGATACGTGGTTGACTAAATGGTTCTAAAACGAAATATTAGAAAAAATATTGGAGTACTTTGGCTTCCACCCTATTACTGTGAACAAAATCTAAGGGAATTAATCTGGGCGCAACTCATGGCCATTCACACGGCCTCGCTTAATGCAAGATTAAAGTTAATATTTGCATCAAAAATACACCAGATAAGGTGCACCTTAACTTAATCTTGGGTTAAGAGAGGCCATGCGAGTGGCCATTAAAGGTTTTGTGGCAAGGCGTAAAACTACTTTAAAAATAATAGACGTTGCAAGCCGACTCAAAAAAGTTGTGTAAATGTATAGGGCATGTAGCTAATGCAAGGGAAGGAATATGGGAACTTAATGGTATTCTAGAGGACACTATGGAGCCGCTAATTATTTATCCGGATAGCAACGACGACAGTACGATTGACTAGTGAAAAGGCTAATATGACTATTTGGAAAGCGACTTTCCACTTTCTCTCGATGCTACAGTGTGAAATGAAGAATTGCTGTTTCTTTAGGGTTAAAATATAGATATTAAAGAAATTACGCTTTTCGATATGTATTTATCCATAATAAATACTTGTTAAAATAATGTTTAGTATTTTATTAATTTAAATAACTTTGATCGATGTCCCTCAAAAATAATAAAATTCATTGTATCTAAACTCATTTGCAGTCGTAAAGAAACCATATTTTTTTGCTACTATCTGTAATTTTGCAATGAGCTTTAGATTATTTTTGCCTTCTTCAGTTAAAGAACGATCCAAATGATACTGGCTACCTCCCTAGGTCACCTGATATTACTGTTTCAGACATTAACCACCTTTGGGACTATTTAAAAAGCAAAATATATCAAGGAAAAAACTAAAATCCTAGAGGAATTGAAAAGGAACATCCGTGCTTCGGTGAGTCTCATACAAATCCGTTCATTTTTACAGGAATGCATTGACAATAATGGAAGTGGAAGTTATTTGAAACAATATATTTCATTAAAACATCTCCCACTACTACTAATTATTATACCGTCTCGTGTGTTATAAAAAATTTATCAATAAAATGTACTTTATCAATAAAATTAACTTGTATGATCCTTAAACTATTTCGATGAAAAATAATTATTATTCAAATTAATTCTATTGCCCCCCCCCCATATAGGATTTTCCAGAGTAAAAAAGAAGACTACCAACTACAATTATTATAATCAAAAACTTTAAAAAGACATTATTTATCTAAAATATGACAGAATATCACTTATTTTTAATAATTATCTATAATACCTGAAGTGTATTTAATAAAATAGAAAAGAAATGCTGATTTTGATAGTAAAATATCGTTGTCAAGTACTGAAATCCTTCACTATTGAAAGAGCTATGAAAGTGTTAATATGTGATTTTTTTTTGGACAAAAAGACATTTGGTGACGTAATTTATTAAATAATGCAATATGGAAAGGTCTAGTGCAATTAAAACAGTGTGTGCCCATTTTGGTTAATGTCGTATTTAGTAAATATTTATAGCATAAATAACTCTTATTATCAAATACCTTTGTAAAATTAGCAAATTAAACTTGGGGTTTAATTCTAATATCTGAAACTATCTGTATATGAGGTACAATGACTAGACTCCCCTTCCAGAATTCAGATTAGAAGAAGCTGATAGTAAATAGAGTTAAATATTAAAATAAGTAAAATTGAAGTTAATAAAATTTGTAAAGAGTGATGCACAGTCTAAAACAAGTTATCGTCGAAGCGTGCAAATTGGACCCTAGCTCAAATATCGGAGAGTAGGTGGGTTATTTATTTAAGGCGCCACCAACTTGTAGACGGTACAAATTAGAAAATTTCCAGTGGATATATGAAACTCGTTTTAACTCAGGCTTCGCAATAAAATAGAATATGAATTATAAACACAGCAGTGGAGGCCAAACGTTTACCAATAGCAATAAAAAATATATTATTATATAAACAATAATGAAACCAGAAGTTAATAATTATTTTTTATAATAAGCACAAATGGATAATTCAAAACGATTCAATTATTGATCCCAAATAATGCAAATCAAATATAGTTACTTCCCTTTTGAAACAGCAATATTAAAGATAATTAAATTAAACAGATAGCTAGGCAAATAGAAAATCGGTTTATTACTATTATGATATCAGGATGATCTGCTATAAAAAAACTTTTGACTTTTATTCAACTAAACATACTGTACTCGAGGTTATCTAAAATTTATAGCTAACAGTAGGTGCTAGATACAACAAGTATTGTATCTGCGGCATAATACTTGTTGAAAACTGAATTATGGCAAGTGAAAGCTAGTTATAAAAAAATAAGGTTGCGAAAGCAAAACTGAGTCAATTCAGAGAACGGCAGATAAATATGTCAATTAACCGCGAAGCTAACTATTTTAATAAAAATGTAAACCCCTCACGTTATTAACTTTACGTAATAGGGTTGTTACGAAAAGTTAATTCCTTGTTACACAACAAGTCAGATAAATAATATGCAATTAGCAATAATCATCGATTAGGAAAACGAGTATAGTAGACGAAATATAACTACTAATGATGATTACCAGTTATAAAATAAGAAAGCAGTAAAGATAATACCAAATAAGCTACTTGTTGCAAAACAAGTAAGCGAATAGGCGTAAATGCTAACTACATGGTTACTGGACTACCCAGTACATGATCAGGCGCTGCTCACATCTTTCGAGCCCTATAGGTCGTAATACTGACAAGTTATCGTCTGGTTACAGATTAAAAAAATCAACCGTGGAAACTACCAAAAAAATATATCATAAAGTTACAATGATGAAAACAAAGAATGCTTTAAACTAGTTTTCGGTAAAATAAAACTAATATTCAGATACAACGGATTCAATGATTATAAAAAATAAAAGCAAGCGAATGGCCGGAACAGACAAATTAATTTTACTTAATTCAATGATGTATGTAATAGAAATAAAGTTATATATACAAAAAAAAATGTTAATCAAGTAATTTAATGTAAATTTTACTTGGGTTAAGTGGACGAAAGTACTTGAATGTTAGGGTATTAATAAAATAGGAATTATTTTTGCGAAAGCTTAAAAACAAGAGTAAAAGAGAATAACGCTCAAGTGCATGCTGAATTTCTTGGAACCAACGTGAAAAGCAAAGGGACTTCCTCTAAAATCCACACTTAAAAAATTTCGACCGACCAATCGAAACACAACTCGTATATCACATGTCTAACCCAACAACTTTTCCAGCTGATTTCGAAAATAATTCTCCAGAATTTTGACACACCGAAACCTATTTTAATTAATTATATGAGCTAGCCGAAATAAAATAACTATTCGAACCGACATTCATTAAAAATAACTCCGGCCCAGCCAATACCATCGAATGGCGATAAAACCCTCTAGAATTAGTACGTGCTAATATCACTAAAAGGCAACTGCACCCAAAGAAAAGCCAAGCCAAGCCAATATCGATTTTAAATCTTAGAGGGTATTTCAACTACCGTACCGCATAGGTCACCACGCGATTAGATAATCTAATTTGGATTGATAACCATGAAAGATTGACACTATGGTGAACACAAATTTTTAAATAAATTCTTTCATAGTACCGCAACTTGCCGACCTGTCAATTAGTGACATTTTGGTGAACGGCCGAGTGAGCGAGAAAATCTGGCCCGTTACAATTAGTGAAGAAAAGTGATTCGCAATAGGTAATATGGAGAATAAATAATTGCCTTTATCTTTAACAATGCTAGGCTGACTTTACACCGAAATAAACTCACATTTAAGGATGATTCTAAATTAGGATTTAAACAAGTTAAAATATCGAGTTTTCTTTCGGGGACATTTTTTGAAGTAATAACGTTTGGGATATAAGCTTTGAGAAAAACAAGCTGAAGCAGCAAATTAACATTTTAGTTATATTTAAATATTAATGGTTAATTCAGCATTTATTGGAGAATATAGGCTGTGATCCTCAGACAGATTTCCCATGTAAATCTCTATAAGAAAATATTCTTGTCCTATGTTCTTTAAAAGAAGCCGTCTGATGTCGGACATACTAAGAGATTAATTTCGGTCTGGTGTTCTTCATAACCTGGCATCAGAAATGTGTGGCCCAGAGCCTTGCGACCTCACGCCACCATAAATTTCCGATCAGGTCGAACAAATGCAGCATTTAAGCAAATATTCCCAACTTTGTTCTAAAAGCAGGTAAAACTAAACCAGGTTAAACCTTAATGAATGGTATTGCACCACAAGTAAATAAATTTAATTAGATGGTTACTAAACCAACTGGTTTTAGAGTCGTATGCGATCCTTAAATGCGGGTATGTGGACCTGTCAAGGCTTGAGAGGGATGGATATTTATACCTGCTCGCAGAGCAGACTAGACTTGTCGGCTTTTTAGTTTAATAAAATCAACTATGCGTTAGTCTGAGTGCTGAACCTTTGGGGACCCTGTCTTGTTTGAATTCCGGGACACTTGAATGTCCCGGGGAAGGAAGAAACTGATCGTCTGCGGGGTTCTGCAATGTGTTTAACTGGATCTGAGTTTGTAATAGGTGTGTCCTTCCACTATCCTAAGAAACACAATGAAGGTGTGGATCAGGGATCTTTGGCGGGCATCTCCAGGAATGACTGGTCTACTTTTGGGTTAACCAGCACCTTGTAGAATGGGGACTTTGCTGGATCTTAAGAGAGGGGACATGAGGATTGTGATATGGCTCCTCACAGGGTACTCTACCAGGTCGTGGATGCTCATGTTCTCGATCAGTGTCCGCCCTTAGCTAAAATAGAGTCGAGTTTTGTGCGTTCAATAGGAAGGCCGCCTGGCATAATTGGTGTTGGCTTTGCTCGTTGTTGCCCTAATGCCAGTTTAACAGTGATTTCTTCTCTGCAAGACCTATACTACAACCATAGTTTTAAGTGCTGAAAATTGTGCCAAAGCTGTTGCTCTGGTTGAAGATGAAGGCAATTATAAATATGTTGTTCATCGCTCTACCATCAAAAGAGTGGTCGACCGTTCTAGACTGGTAGAAATAAGCGTAAGCCAGGAAACGACAAAAATTAGTGCTATTGGTGATAGATTTCTTCACGTTAAAACTTTGCGAGATCGTCATTTAACATCAATGCAGTCAAGAAATCCACTTCAACTGTGATCCGAGGTATAAATGTTAGTACGTAGACATTACGAAGATAGAAGGAATTTGGTTGGAAAGCTTGCAGGCTTGCAACTGAACACAAATTGCTTCCGCGTCACCGAGTAGTTCAATTAACCACTGAACATTTTCATTAGAACTTTGGATAATGACATCTTTACTGGCGACTTTTGAGTCTGGTGGAAAGGAGTATGAATAAGAACCGAAGAAAGATTTGCAGAGTCCATGTTCAGTCTGCGTCTCTTATTGACACTATGAACAGACGTATGCAAAAAGTTAATAGAGCTTGAGATGGTAACACAAAATATCAAGCTAAATTTGTTGTTAAAAGTACGTTTCTCTAGGTCAGTTAAGTTACAAATGAATCGGTTTCCATAAATATTTTTTTTTTATCTTTTTTTTCTTTTTATGTAAGTTGCAATAATGGCTTACTAAAATTCAACAATGCATTGTTCCCTTTTCACTGCTAGACTCATACACTAAGCTGCCAAACTGACATAATGGCAACAACGAGCGTAAAAAATAACATTTCTTGAAGTAAACTATTGGTGACAAGTTCATTTCACTGTTCAAAAAAAAAAAGGAAAAACAATGCACCTAAAGACATGAACCAAATCACAAAATGTAGTAAAGGAATGGATCTTAACAAAAATTTTTAAAAGAATTTGGTTACGAAATTATTCCACAGGGTGTTTTACTATTAGGAATATATAGTGACCTTTTAATTATCATTATATAATCATTAAAATGTCAGCATTATCAAAAGACTGGATATGCAAGTTGAAATTTGTCATTTTATCTACAATTTGCTAATACGTTTTTGAAAATCGTACTAAAAATTAAAGATATAACCGAGACTTGAAATTTTACCAACTATATGATATTACTGTTGTATTGGCTTTGTACCGTTTGAAATCGCTGCTAGAACAAACATATTAACTTGTTGCGTTTTTTTTTTTGCACTTAAGTGTAGTTATGCTATAATACATCCTGCATTTAAAAAATAAAATTATGTATTGACATATGTCAAATTTTATGGTATAAAAATAGAGGTTTAATATATGATTTTAGTTTACAAGTTGAACAAATAGGCGAAAACCTCTAGAATGTGTTTTAATAGAAAATTCAATTAAAAACAGCGTTGCAAAATGCGAATAGACTCCTAAAAGTTAAGAAATCACATGTTGTGAATTATGTAATGAAGTCTCTAGATCTTTTTTAAATCTTTCTCAAATGAGCTTACTTTACTAATTCTCTTCAGAATAATAGGCTTCTGCAAAATTAAATCCACTTTAATTATGAAACGTTTTGATGGATCTCTTTGACGTAATTTAGAACAGATTGAATATACTGAACATTGTAATCCGACAATCAGTCAGATGGTGTATGAGAGGCGGTTGTGTGTACAGTGGCACAAAATAGTATTTTCAGAGATCCCGACACAGTAGTCAGTCAAAACAGTTATTAAGAGTGATTTGTGGATAGGTAATTAACAAAGTAGTCCCTACTAATGACAAATGGCTCTCCTGCTTCGCTACTCTTATTGATATTCCAGGTATGGCATCTGTGTTTTCCAGCTTCGGTGTACGTCAAATTGAATTTGAGCCATTATCGCCTCGAATTGACTATGGTTTGTATAAATACATTCTAGTTTCCCGAACACACTTTATGTTAAATTTGTCCGGTTGGAATTTACAAATTGTAGACAATGGCGTACATTGTTGAATGCATTTTATGAATAATTTAAACTTCTTTATATGTGTTTTAAAATAGAATACAAATTCCATTGTTTTTAAGATTATTTTATAAGTACCATGTCCAGTTCAGAACTAGGAGTTCATCATAACAACCCGTACATACTTTCGAAATGGCTGCTCTAAGTAACACGTTGGTCTGTAATAATTGAATCATTCTCTTAAATTTCCCATGTTGTCTTCTTCCTGCGTTTACCTTATCTCGATTTTTTCTCTGCATTATTACCTGGCGTAAATGACAATACAAAATTAAATATTTCTGTTGAGCTTCGCTTGCTCTACAAAACGGTTTTACCATAAAAGGGACATGTAGATGACCACAATTCATGTTAATGGTCAATAAGAGGGTTACTCGAAACTTTCACTTGAAGAGTGTAGTAGACCGCTTTACTTTTAAGGTGTGCACTCTGAGAGTGTAGGAATAAGAGCTCGGCTTACTGGTGGACCAGACACGTACACTCTTAGTATATAGGCAGGCTCGGTTTACTGGCGTACTACATACGTGCACCCTGTGTACGTAGGCAGCCTGTATGGGTTAAGTGATAATCGATGTCATTTGTAAATAATGACTACTGATTATTGTACAATGCAATATAAAATGGCTTTATTTAGATTTGGGTTAGCCCTTAATTTAGTAGCTTGCATTCAGTAATGCTAGTTTCTATCTAATTTTTATTTGATCGGTACATGGTATCTTTAATATTTCCCTATACACCCACATTTTGAACGACTCCAACCTTTTGGTGTGCCCTCTTCAGTATCCAGGTCTCTATAATATAGCAAGCATCTGTTTAATATTATCCTGAGTTCCAAGCTTTGCTCTGTTCCACATAATACTATTCTTAACGTTGCAAATGATGTTACTGCGTTCCTTATCCTAGCCCTTATTTTCCCGGAGCATGCATTGATTCTGTCGATAGCCATCTATTCTTAGATGATCATATTTCTATTTTGTTTCATAATTAAAATTTTTGTGTTTAGAGACAGCCAGTGATTTTCGCTTGATTCTGTTATTCTGTTGACTAGTTTATGTAGGTCTTCTAATTTGAATCTATTGGCACGCCTAATTTACGTGACGCCTGTATTATCTATAAGAGCCTTGCTCTTTGGCTGCTAATTACTCGGGACAGAGCTCTTGCTGTCTCAACATTACGG
Source organism: Pissodes strobi (assembly GCA_016904865.1). Lineage (NCBI taxonomy): Eukaryota > Metazoa > Arthropoda > Insecta > Coleoptera > Curculionidae > Pissodes > Pissodes strobi. The sequence continues at coordinate 65,625 of MU185665.1, read as the reverse complement.
AGCAAAAATAACTTCACTTTAAAGGAAAATATCGTGTGTTACAAAATGATGTATGTCTATTGAGGTGCGCTTGGTACATAAAATTACCTTATCATAAAGGTTGTGTGTTAATGGTCCAATTGATATTAATGATGAAGGCTTAGAAATCAATGATAGGAGTGCAAAGAACTGCTTTACTATTAAGGTGTGTATTCTAGGACTGTAGGCGTAAGAGGTCGTTTTCTACCGGACCAGATGCGTCTTTTACCTACTTTGCCAAAAATTTTAGGAAGAATTGTTGCTGACGATTTAAATAAATATTTATCCTGTAATAATGTTTCACCGGCAGCTCAGTCCGGATTTCGATCCAGTCATAGTACCTCAACGGCTTTATTGAACGTAACCAACGATAATATTTAGAGTTTCCGATGGCGGTCAAAATACCTGTCTTGTCTTGCCATATTACAGCAAGGCTTTTGACACCATTGATTACAAAACACTTTTCCTTAAACTACCTAGGATATTTTGGACTTAGTGATATTGCTTTAATTTTTTTTAAGAATCACTTTGCAATTATATAGGCAACACAAAGTCGTTTTCGGACATATTATTTCTGATCTATCTCTAATAGACAGAGGCGTTGCTTAGGGCAGTACTTGGTCCCATAATATTTTTTATGAACAGCCGATTTCTGTAGGCATTTAAATCACGGCAACTAGCACCAGTATTCCGACGATACACAAGTTTATTATTCATTTAAAACATCTGATTTGGACTTATCAGCTAGAAGGAATCAGGATTTTTAAAGTGTGGCCCTGATGTCAACTGCTCATGGCTTATTCTTAAATGCATCGAAGATACAGTTAATGATATTTGAAAAAGATAGACTTATTATTTCTAATAATTCAAATTTTAAAATTAAAGCCACTGGTAAGCGTTTAATCCCCACTGAGACAGCAAAAGATCTTGGTTTGTATGTAACTTAAACTTTTATATATTCATACAGAATCATTTTCTACCGAGATGATGCTCAGGTTGATCGACTGGCTGGTTTTGTCGGATATGTCATATTCCGTGAAGAGGGAAAAGGTTAGCCTGCCTAAGATTTTCTTACAACCTCCGGAAATTTGATCACGTTTCTCGAAGTCTACCTAGTTCGGGATAGTTGAATATCTGAAAACAATTCGAGCTCTGCTTGGCAAGTCTAGTAAGTAAGTAGGTCTGAAATCCCAGCGTACCTGAATGAGTTGGTGATTAGAGGGACAGATGTTCACAAGCGTGATACAAGACACATATAGCTCTTTTTGTCAAGGTTTATTAATTTTATATGTAAATGTTTTTATGTATTTAGTTTTCGTTTCTTCTTAGGTACCATTTTAGTTTAGTGGGTATATTACATGTATTGTTGTAAATTATTTATTTAGGTAAATCATATTAACCCAGGATGGTTGTAATGAGCAACCATGTTGGATACAGCCACTCCTCCTGCAATGTATCAATATCTTTTTGTATCATGAAACATAAATAAAGGCGTTATATCCTTTATATGTAGACAGCTAGAGTTTAACGGCGGACCAGATACGAGCATCCTGTAGGTGGGCTGTATGTATGTAATAAGTTGATCAGGCAAAGTTAACTGACAATCGATGCTGCGCGCGGCAGGAACTTATATTCGTCGTCTGATGACGTACATACGGGTACAAAGTATCTCGATTCTACCTACTATAGTTTTGCACACCGTGCGAAATAATACTTGAATCGAGATTGATTTTTAAGATTATTTAGAATATGTTAACTTTCGGTCGGTACTATCACTCGTGTACCATCGACAATCATATTATTACATTATTACAACACAGTTTTATCCACAATCCCGAAAAACAATTTTCACAGTGGACGTGCGTTTCGCTAACCATGTTACCAGCAACCAGTACAATAGACCCTTTATATCTAATTAAACTATTTTTCTTATTTCCTTATTTCCATATTTTCGTAAGCAACAATCTCCTGTCAGAGATACTACAAATACATTTTAAATTTTTATTTGTTATTTGATGATTGTTTTCAAAAGGCAACACTTAATTTTTCTATTTTATCATAATGAATTTCATTTGTATGGATCATTTAGATTACTTTACATATATTTCAATACAGTCTATGCAAACAATAATTTCTAAGCGCTAAACTGGGTTTGGTATACTACAATTTAAAACCAACATTGTTTGGAGTTCTCTAGTATCCTTAGTTATATGGTATGAAAACATATTTTGAGTAGTCCAAAGGCTTACATCGAAACATTAGAAAAAACGAAATATATAAAAATAGTTACATGGACTGTATCGAAAAATACACTTAGCCGCAAAAATAACGCACAACCAAATATTAAGCTCTATTATAAAGTTGATTTTCTCGCGAATCGATAAATCAATTTCGATATTTTTTTTTGAACTGTAGCATTTTTCTTTGGTAATTGCACTGTGATAAAAAATTTTATGAAGATTTCAGTTTTAGGCTTATACAGGGTGCAAAAGTGAGAATGTTTTATTTACGCAACGGATGCATAATGAAATCATACTGAAGCCTTATATTATCTTAACCTTTTGTTTTTTAATTTCTCTGATATCTGTAATATCAAAAAAAATGCACAGTTTTATACCAGGACATGTTTTTCTTCAATAAATCACAATTTTACTGGATACTTATTTGGTTTAACAAACAAAGTAGTCTATGATAAATCAACAATACCAGCAAATGTCAGTTTTTGACAATTCCTTTATTTATG
>MU185665.1:0-42864 GCA_016904865.1 Pissodes strobi | reverse complement strand
CTATATGTATGTAGAATGTAATACTATACCCCTCTAGAGGGGCACTGAGTAACATAGAACGGGGAATAGAGTTACAATTCAACTAAAACGAAGTTAGCATTATTTTTATTACCCTGTTTATTAAGAAATAGGTAAATATAACTAACACAAGTTGAAAAAGTACACATGAACTTCAACAACAGCAAAAAACCTAAACAAGAAGTTTTCAAACGGGTACAACATAAATATTTAATCAAACTAACAATGTAGATGATCGTTTAAGGAGTAAAAAAGAAAAACTAATTAAAAAAATTACTTTAGTTCGTTGTAGTGTGTGTGCAAATCTATAGGAAAAATTAGCATTTCTGATCTTCTATTTGTGCCTTCAGATGTCTTTGGACCAGGTAATTTGGCGAGAACTTTTGCCATTTCAAAAGTGTATTGGTCATCGGTATAAACAAATTTAAATGTAGGACACATTCACTTCAGAATTGAACGTTGACAAAATTTTTCCAATTGAAAATATATTGTGTCATTTAGTTTGTCCTTCGTTTATCAGTACATAGTCTCCAACACCGATATTATCAAAATCCGTATCTATCTCTTCATCACTGATTATAGATAGGTCCAATAGAGTCACAACAGTAATTTTCTGATTCAGAACTAGTGTCTTCGTTCATTCGTTTTGATAATTTTTGTTTTCCTTTAAATACGTTACGTTTGACACTTTTCTTTTTGCTTAATTCTACTATAGTTTGACCTATAATAGGAGTTTCTGTCAGAATTTGACTTTTCCTCTTTCTTTTCCCTTGTTTCTTTTCTTTTCTTAGAGAGGCCTTTGGAAACGGTCGAATTTCAACTGGGGTAACAGATTTCGTTTTTGGCGGGTTAATACGTGGAAAAGTATTTTGTAATGGTTCAGAAGGTCCTTCTTGCTGAAACAAAGAATGTGGTGGAGAGTGCGGAGGTTTTAGCAGACGTGAATATTGTGGACTTGACAATCGGAGTGAATGTTGTGAAACAGAGTGCCCTGGTAAATGGTGCGACGTTGAAGGTTCTGATGAGTGTTGCGAAGTTGTAGGCTCTGGTGATTGTTACAAGGTTGTAGGCTCTGGTGAATATTGCGGAGCTGAAGTTCCTCGTGAATATTGCGAAGCTAAATGGCCTTGTAAATGCTGCGAAGCTGAAGGTCCTGGTGAATATTGCGTTACTGTTCTTGTAGATGATTCCAACGGTCTATCTGTTACTGCAGCAGATAAAGAAACGAAAAGTCATCTTTATTAAAAACGTCACGATTTAAAGGCCAAATTCCCGTTGATTTAAACCCATTAATAATATTGCTAGGCGTAAAAGCTTTTTGATAAGCTATTCCGAATAAGCCATCTGTATCATAAATCAGTTATTACAAGCACTGTTGAAGTTGGTTTTAAGTAATTTGTATACAGTGTTATCTAATGATTGCAGTTTTCCACTGGTGTGTGGAGATAGTGTTAAAAACACAATTCCATGACTTTTGTAATATTAAAGAGAGCCTATTGAAATATGCGAATTATGATTATCGGGTATTAGTAGCACTGGCGACTGGGGTGCACTTTTTATGAATCCTTGAAATTGCTTCAATATATCAATAAATATTTCACTGCTAACCCATCCGCTTTTTGCAGCACCACCAGCAATTCCGGGAAGGCCTGCTGTCAGCATACGATCCTTAAAATGTACCCGTGGAAAAACTAAGTATGGCGGTTCAGAATTTCCCACTGCATTGATGAAGCAGCACGCAGTTACAAGCATGCCCCTCTCATCTGACGTTACTTGGCCAATCTGTTTAAGCCCCTTTTGCCCAATAATGTTAGGTAGATTATGGACTGTGGTTAATGCAGTTTCGTCAAGATTGTAAATATTTTCGGGAAGAGGACCTGCTGGAAATTTTGTGTAAACTCTGGCTAAACTGTCGAAAAATTCATTGACTGTTGTCCGGTTAAAGCTCGTCGTACGGCCTAAACTGGTAGGTTCTGGTTTTCTTATTGATAATGTCGGATTTCGTTTCATATAGCCACTTAACCAATCAATGCTAGCATGCTGATTTTTGTCCCAATTAGTCGGATATTTTAAATAATTTTTTTTTGAAAGTTCATAGGCTAAAGACGTTTTTCTTGTTAAGCCATGGTGCATTCGACAAGCAGTCACTAGATAATCTATTAATAGATTTTCCAGTTCCTTAAGAAATACCTGATTTATCTTGTACCTTGGCGTAGCGCAGATATTTATACGTTTTGCATCTGAAGCGTTTCTGTATTTGACGACATATCTTTTAACTGTCATGTGCACTAATCCCTCCTTTCTTGCTGCGTGTCTGGTAGACATGCCATTATTAATTATATTTAGCACAGCTCTTTTCTTAGTTGCCTCATCGAAATTGCCGATTTTTCTTATTTCTTTTCTATTTCGAACCATTTCTGAAACAATATTTCTAATTTAATAATTTTCATCATAACTGTTATTATCATACATCGTACTTCCTGGGTGTTAATTTAAATGAATTAGTTTTTTTTTGCAATATACAAGTGTGTATGCAGAATGTGACACTGTACCCCTGTAGAGGGGCAGAGTGTTACATGGTGTTCCCCAAGGTACAGTGTAATACTGTGCCCCAATTGTGCTGCCATCAAAGCAAGCCATTTCGTGGGAAAATAAAAACAGGATAGGTTATGTTTCTTATGGTATGATTAACTAAAAACATGCCTCTTACGATTTAAATAAAGAACTTTCCGGTTTATTACGATAAAATTCATGGACACAATTTTGTATTTCTAAGGATATTTTGCTTTTTAGGTAAAAAAAATATGAAAAACTTACTTTAGCGGTATAAACACTGCAAAATTAAACACTCGTCAGGATCTATGAAGGTCGCAAAATTAACATACAGACGCCGTATTTGAAAGCATAATCTAATAGTCACGACCGTAACACTGTGCCCCGTGTAAAACTGTGCCCCCCTTTCCCTATATGCGGGGTACCACGCGTCGTCTTGCTGGAAATATAACTGATTTAATTGTGCTAAAGAGGCACATCGTCACTTAATTCAGCTAAGTTGTTTTCTAGTATATTTTAATGAATTTTAATTTTCTGTTAAAATTATTTCTTCTTAATTTTATATTTGTCACATACAAAGTTATAGATTTGGTTTTTATGTACCCTTCATCCGTGTTTTAAGTCGACAAGAGAAATCTAAATATAGCAATTATTAAATCACTCGATATATAATCCATACCTGCATTAAAATTCAAGATTTCCTCTGAGTTTTGTTGCACTATATTAATTAAAAAATATTAGGACACTATCCTTGAAGTTGCTATGCATTCTCATCACTCCCACCGACAAATTTGTTGAGTTTATTATAAGAACAAGGAAGTGCACCAAGTGGTCGTTCAAATGAAATAAGATATTAATTACGTTTATAAAAAATAATTTGTATGTTAGTGGAGACATCATTCAGGGCACTAATACTAATTATACCCTCAATATTTGTACAGATTCTTATCGGCTCACTTGTGGGTATGAGCACCTACTCTACCTAAACAGACCTGAACAAATAAAACAATTTTCTATATGCATTTAATAGAATAGTTTATTAACCCTATTATATGGTTGTCAAGAGTTCTTTATATTGCTTTTTACCAGTACAAGTGATCCTCTATTTCATCCAATGCCCAGTTAAGCATTAGCATAACAATTAAACTTTAAATATTTATATGAATTACTCTGCAAATACTCTCTCGTCCAGATCGCATTATATTTGCACAATTATTTCTTTAGAAGCGCGAAAGCGAACCCATCAAATTAATAAATTGTCGCTTGCTTAAAGCTCCTTTGTATCTTATCCTTGAGACTGCTCGCAAGAGTATATAACAACCTGACTAATAAAATGTAGGTTATTTCTATATACTTTTCTCAAATGATAATTTTCTAATAAAATTACCAGCAAATAAAGACCAGCTCTAAAGAAAATAATTTAGTTTGGGTCAATTTTGGTTATTTTGTTTAGCGTATTTTTTAACAAAATAGTAAAGAAAAGCATGACTTATTTTTTTGTGTTTATTTTGGATAGTTCCGTTTCTGAAAAAGCTTGCGCACGCTACTTGTTTTCTCCAACTTGGGCAACAGCTGTGCATTATATGTCAGCATATGACCATAAGAGCGCACAGAAAGATAACGAAATTTTTTTAGGATATTTTTCGTTTGTTTGGTTATCTTGGGTTTTTTCCTTCGTCAATTATGCTTTAAGAATTTTTAGCTATGTCAGAAATTGTTGTTGATATTGCGAGAGGTTAATTTTTGGCGGTGAAGTATGGTAGCACTAAATTTGTCGCTGGTGAATTATTGTTAATGCATTTTTTTAGATTCCATAAGCAAACTATAAATGAGCTCTGCAATAGATATCAAAAGTGGGATCCGGCAAGCTACCTTTATTGCGCAACTCAATCTAAAATATGATATTAGATATAAAATGGTCAAATGCCGTATATGGTCTGTGTTTCTATATGTCATGCAAGCCTCACTAGTCAGCAAAATCGAAGCATTTGAAATGTAAACCTTATGTAAAATGCTTGTAATATCATAAGTGGATAGATTTAGAATGAAAATTGGAAGAGAGAAACAGACAGCTAATTTCCTTACCAAACTACCTTAAATCAATACTGAAGAAGGATATTAACGGTAAGAAGAGATTAGGTCGAAAAAGATTACTACGGCTGCGCAGAATTCCACATTGGATCACTCCGTAATGTAGCTAATATAGGAATAAAGAGTGCTGGATGCCTAGGCAGTTTAAGTCTGCACTGTACCAGAAGAAAAAGAAGAATAAAATACTGGTAAAGAAATGACTTTTAATGTATGGTGCTAAAATGCTCGATAGCAACTCCAGCATCTTGAAAATCTCGTCGCAGCAATGTTTCAAACAGCTCTATGATATTAGGTAAGTCACAGCCAGCATCTATCAGCTCAAAGGTCAAATTCAAAAAATAACGATCGAACATTGAATTGTGCCAAATTAAATATACAAAAGTCTGATAAATTATACTCCAATAATTTCTATCTTCTAAAGATCATAATACTGTATTAACATTATTAATATAGTTAATCATGTGAGGCGCTTCAGTTCGTTCAGCTTGCATCAGTATCAAACGGTTAATTTTAACTATTGTTATCCAATGGTTATTTTACGGGCGCCCCCCTTTGGATTAACGAGGTAAAGGGCCCACAGTGCAACGGGCAGCTTGTTACAGTGGAGAAATGGCAAACCAGGGGTCAATATTACCCATGTCAGTACTAGTTGCCGGCTGCCTTCGAAACTTTCTCTATACTAGCAGGATAGGGGTCAGAAAGAAAAAAAAACCTTCAAAAACTTAATACAGCATTTCTTTTGCCAACTTCAAACACAAATCATGGTTTACTCAATACCCAGATGATACCTATGTTAACCTAGCGTATCAAATAAAGAATCATCAGAATATTATCGTGAGTGCCCTAATGAAACTGATGCTAATCCAAACTACCAAAACTAAAGTGTTACCCATATGAAACTTACGCTAAACTAAAGTATCGACTAAAGAATAACTAAATGAAATATTACAAGAAGGAGGGGGGGGGGGGGGTTATGGTATACCTCACGAAGTGGTAAGAAAGAAGAGCATAGAATAGAATTACCGCCGCTGTATCAAATTGTAAGAAACAGTACTGCAAAAACGAAGTGATCAAATTACGGTATACGTGAGTCCAATAGCCAGGATCTAGCTTTCTAGGCAGCCCAACAGCAGTGTAAAAGAGCTTCTCCTGTCGGTTATGGATACACGCGGCCTGATAAAGAAAAGATCTGCGGAAACATGAAAATATGGCGGTAAGGATCGAACGTTAACGGGATTGTAGGATGATAACGGTACAATGGATACGGCGCGACAATAATAATTGACCTAGACCGCTATTCTGGTAACTGAATTCGCTTAGCGTTTCGTGCACGCTGAGCGTTTGATGACATCAAAGTCGCAGAACCCGTGACCAAATCAACAAAATTGGTATTCAGGTGTGTTTTACGCCGAGGGTCTCCAAGGCGCGGGAAGCGCACGGTAAGCGTCATGAAAACGTCAACCATTTGGCAGCCATTTTGCCATTTGCCGTTCGTATTGAGTATGTGCCCTAACATATATTTTCTATTTCAGGGATTTCTGTGTGGTATAAAAAAAATAGTACATATTTCATGTTTTAAAATTTACAATGGCGGTACCATATATTGGCGGAATTCTCCTAGATAATATCGAAAGGCAGCGGTTTCTGCCCGATTTTCTGACAGAGACTTTGTAAAGTTTTATAGGCTTCGGAAGCAAGATGTCTTAAATTTAGAAGAAATGCTTCAACCATTCCTTCCGTTAAGGGGAAGACAAGATGCCTTAAGCAATAGAGTCAAGGTAGGTGGGAATAGGTTATTCAGAAGTATAAGGTTAGCGTAAATCTCGGCTTATATTGCCCATGTATTTTGAATGCTAATGTCTTAAACTGGCTTTCCATGATGAAACAACTCGCTGCGTCACAATAAAATCCATGCGAGTTTCTGGAGTTTCAGTGACAAAACTTGCATCAGTGGAAAACCGGCTTTATTATAATATTAACAAAATTCATGATATTCATGTATTTTTTCTTTTGTGTTACCTACTATTAATTAATTTCATAATGAATTTTACTAAAATATCTCTTGACTGTTGTTCTGTAGTTAAATTTTTCAAGCTTGCAAGCTGTTATTTAAGAGAATGCTAAAATTTTAACTCACCCCAAAGGCATGTTTAAAAGAAAAATTGTAATAAAATTTGCCCCACTGCAATCAACGCAGATACAATCTTGTGAATAAAAATGTGATCTTACTTTTGACTCTGTTACATTTAGTTGGCATATTAATTACTTTCCATGTAAGTTAGGTTCATTTTGTTGTTTTTGTACTACAATTTTTAGCTCAAGATTGTACTATTGATGTATCACCCGAACAAATATCTTACTAGCTCTAGATCTTGTTGAGAGAAAAAATTTGTTTTTCAGATTTTGGCAAGTCTTAGATTTTTAACTGGTGGAAGCTACCAACTTGACATAGGGAGAAACCACGCTGTTACAATAAGTCAGCCATCAGTGAGTCGTAGCCTTCATGAAGTATTGGAGGCTTTAAACCATCCAGCAATTGTAAATGAACATATTCACTATCCCAATACTTTAGAAGAATTGAGACTTTTAAGAGAAAGGTGTGTGCTGTCTTAATGTTTGACTTGATTCGTTTTATGAAGAAGTTATAAATTAGTTCTAGTTGTTAGGTAAGCTTTTAATCCTTCAAAGCAATAATTTAAAAATGCGAAAAATTCTTGATGAGTTATAGTCTTATGTTTCTTTTTTTAGGGGACTCTGGTTATCCTGTCAGACCCTGGCTTATGACTCCCTACCTTTCCCAACCAGCCCCTGGAACCCCTGAGTTTCGTTTTAACGAGAGGCTGAGACAAATCCGAGGGCTAATCGAAAGGACATTTGGGGAGCTAAAAAACAGGTTTAGGTGCCTTCTAAAAGATAGAGTACTGCATTATGCCCCTGTAACAGTTGGCAAAATAGTTACGACTTGCGCGGTACTCCACAATATTTGTGTAGAAAACAACGTTCCACTCATCCTAGACGATAAAGAAGGTTTTGTAACTGAACAAATAGACAATTTTGACAATAATTTACAGCAAGAGGGATGTATAGCAATAAACAACTTTTTTGTCCGTGGTCATGAAATAAGGAATTTCTTGGCCAGAACATATTTTTAAATAAATAGTAATGTGAAATGTCAATTATGATATTGAATATTTAGAATAAATATATCTGTTGCTGTAAATATTGCTTTAAATAAAATCCTACACAGTTTTTAAATTCAAAACCTTTTATTACATAACATGATTTATAAAAAATACATTATCAAAAACGCAATATCCATTATTCTCAAAAACTAATCTAAAAGTAAAGCAACGGTAACAAGTAAACTTTTAATAACGACACAAAATTCCGTTTTGTTATTACTTTAAATTTAATTATTAACAAATATATTTAAAAATTCGCAACCATCATCCCTCTGTATTATTAAACGACTTATCGATTCCTTAGGAAATTTAACTTTAAAGTTAATTAATAAAATCTTTGACCAATTTCATTAATGGGAAATTAATAAAAATACTATTTTACTATAGTACCATTTTCTATTTTACTATAATACTATTTTCATTATTCGCATTTTAAAACATTATTCACTATTATGGATTTTAAGCTAACCTTTAATAATATTAAACTAAAAAATTCACAGCCCACGCTCATATAGTTTTTATCTTTTCAGACATTTTATTTATATATGCTTGAATACTCTTGGATATTTCTTCTTGCATAATAAGTCATCATTTTCTTTTTTTAAATTTAACTCTTCCTGTCTAGTTTTTTCCATTAGTTTCAATTTTTTGTTATAATATTCTTCTCTTTTTTCGTTACCTTTTTCCTCCACCTTAACCAATTCAAGGGCAGCTCTATTTTGACTATAGGTTCTTCTTCTACTTGCAGGGGTGACCGGTGGGTGAACTGCCTTGATTGATTGCAGTTTTTGTTTGGGTACCGACTTCGTTGCCTCAGGTTCCGGATCTTCAGATTTTTCTATTATTAAGTCCTCCTGGGTATTCCAAACAATGAGAATTTCTGCCTCAGGTACGTCGATACCTTCAATTACAAGGTCACCCCCTAAAACAAAGAAAAAATGTGAAATATTATTCAACATACTTCAACTTGTAAATTAGATTGAAAATAAATTACATTGTTGCCATTTTTTGTATAAATTTAACTATAATAATAAGACAAAAAATGCCAAACATTTTGATATATGGATCATCCCCAAAACCACCTACACTTTTTTATATATATCTAAATATAACAATTTATATCTGTACCACCCCCTTTTGGGGATGATACATAAATTGGAAGGGTGGGGACTTTTAGAAAGTACAACTGTTTAGTAAATACCTGCCTACTCTTTTATCACAAAATGTTTGAAATGCACTGCCCTACATTGTTATTCTATACCTACATCTACTTACCAATAATTCCCAAAATCTTGTCATCCTCAGCTTTGACCCCCTCTGCAGTATTAGGTCCACCACCAGTTTTTGGGCTTCCTTTCTATTTTCATGTACCCTTTTCTTGTTCATTGACTTCATATTACTCCAAGTCTAATGAATGTCAAAATTTATTATACTAATTGAACAAAAAACGAGTTTTTGTGCGATAATGAAATGAAACTCAAAGTAGATAGCTAGGTCCATCCGACATACACAAATCATGTATCAATTATTTAGATTGGTTAAGAAATAAGAAAACTATTCATTACTTACCACTTCATTTGGTGCTTTTTTGTAGGTGACATTTCAATATATATGTATGTTTTGTTGGCTATATCCTTGTAAAAGCTTTTCCGAATTTAACAATAAAATAGTATTTAAAGAAAAATCTTTGGACTTTCTAATTTTAATGTCCAAATATACATTTCTAAAGGATAGTTTACTAACGAGACAACTTGGGCATTCCACTGCCTTTTGGTGTACAAATTTTGCTAAAGATCTATCCCTTGCATACATTTACATTACCTATGTTGATCACATGGTATTACGAGAATACTCACAAATTTCTAGATATTTGATGGCCTATAGCAATAAGGGATCAATTTTTAGACAATATGTTGACATTTCCATGTTGACATTCATAAAATTTTAACCTAAATAACATACATAATATACATCGATATTATGTAAAAACGTACCTTTCTCCATTCCTTCCAAGTTTTTGTAGCCCCTGGAATGGAATTTAGAGTTACGGTTAATGTTTGCCATAATCTTGAATTATCGGCGTTGGTAAATTGGTTACTCGGCTTCTGCGTAACCATTTGCGGATTATGTTCCATAAATTCAATAATCATTGTTTCTTTGCTGTAGAGAAATGGTTTTTTTCTTCATTTTGTCTTCAACAAAAACAACTACAGCACAACACAAATAAAATCAATATCACGTCTTACGGTGACGTCTACTTGTCAAATTTTAGTAATTTCACTAATTTTTACGTTAGAAATATTGAAAATTTTGGGTTGCCAAGTTGGGTTTAACGAATTCAACGAAGTCTACTCGAAGAGCTCACGCACGACAACTGGAATACGAAAACCGGTCGGTTAGCGCGGCGGCCATGCGAGGCGCACGCTGTGCAATTCGCTTAGGGCCCTCGAAAACGTAACGTTTTACCAGAATAGCGGCCCTGATGAGGCTTCCTGCACGGACGAAATGCAAATCCCGTAAGGCGCGTGCTCGAACACGTCACTGCTTTCCGGTCGTTCTTCGCTACTACGGTTTTATGCCATCGTGCTGGTGGTAGGCAAGCTAAGGAACGTTGGTAGGTAGATTGAGTGTGAGATAGAGCTTGTAAAGATAGGCGGTTAGTGACGGTCTACATGGCGGCGTACAATGGCGTTATAGTGGCGGTGATCCTCAGAGGAGTGGTCTGGGTGGCTAGTCGGCTCGGCTGCTTCTTCGAGAACTCGGGTGGATTCTGCCCGTTCAGCGCGACGCGGCTCGATTTTGTTACTAGACAAAGACATGGCGCCCACGCGGGAACGAAAATGACATTGTCAAACTATCCGCATATGATTTTGTTAACTCGGCGCGTGGTGGGGAGCGCGTCACGGCTAGCTGTTGGGTGGCGACGTCGCGCGGCTTTCTACTGGTACCGCGCGAGAATTGCGGAAATGAAAAAACCGTTTTCCCGGCTTTCTGCGACGGAATACTTTATAAAACTGCATTCAGCGCATCTAAATTAGATTCTACGAAAAATAATGACGTTAATAGCCCGTAGAACAGCGGTTGTCAAGTGTGGGGCGCGACCCTCAGGGGAGGCGCCGCGCCGCAGTGAGCCAAGGGAGCATCAAATGAGTGAACAAACCAACAAAATATTACATTTATATTGGCAAACTAACTACAGCGTAAGTCAGTTATTGTTATAACTAAAATTCGGCATTCTTTAATTAAATAAATAAACAGTCTGTCCCGGTTTGGTTTTCTATTCGAGATAGAAACTCTGAGTTCTTTTTGAAGTGAAAACTTCTTTAGGCGCGTTTTGCGTTTTTTTGTGGGGGTTGAATGAGAGCGAGTCGTCACGCGTCACGTGTCATGCTCGGATATGTAACGTAACGCACCTTCTACTGGCATGTTCCCGTATAGGTAGAGGGCTGAAATTCTCAGGGGATGTAGCCGGGGTAAAAAGAAGATCCTGGACGAAAACGGGACCCCGTAACCCCCTCCCCACACTCGGTTTGGCCAGGGGAGGGGGAGGTGGGAGACGGAAAATTTCAAATAATTAATTTCGGGAGAACGGGAAAAGGTACGGGGTCGAAATTTATGGTAGGTGCGCCCCATGGGGTCCACCTTAGACCATACGGGGTGACCTGGGCTCTAATTTAAGGGGGGGGGGGAGGAAAACCGTTTTTCGCCCGTATCTCTGCAACGAAGGCTCGGATCGAAATTCTGCCAAAGGATGACCCCGCTGGTTGAAGTTTTCACTTCTGTCGTGAGGTCTTAAGCAGACACCAATTTTTTTCTATTTGAAGCTTATTTCTGTATTTAGATTTTAAAGCAGCTACAGCGGAAAAACCAGTTTCACAAAGGCAAGAAGTGGGGAAAGGTAAAAGTATCCGAAATACTTTCGATTTAATTAAGAAATAGTTGAAAGGTAATTCACTCCAGAAATTTGTCAATGACTTCTTAGCAAAATGTAATTTTTGTGAGCCACTTGAAGAAGGATCTATCAAATTGTTCTTGTTCTTGCAGCGATAGGCCGGTAGGTGTAATTTCCAATGGATTTATTAGCCAATTCCAGTCACTCAGTTTGTATTCTGCTGTAAAAAAGTGTTTGATGAAAGCAGTGTTTAAGTTTTTTAAATGACACTCCACTATTTTCAGCAATACTTTTTTTATGACACTCTTCCAGCGTATAGGCCTGAATAAATTCGCAATTCACACGTTGTAGGAAACATTTCGAATACATTTTCTTTCGATTTGTTATTCCATAACTGTACTTTTCTGCAAAAAGCATTAACCCTTTCACCTAAGTCAAATAAAGTTTTATTATTTCCCTGAAGTTGAAGATTAAGTGCAAAAATGTCCACTAGGTAAGAGAGTTTCACTAGAAATAACTTGTCGCAGAATTCTTCGGCTTGCTTATGACCCTCCTCCCTTAGGAATATGGCTGCTTTGTTTCTCAATTCATAAATGCGCTTGACCAATTTACCGCGTGACAACCATCTGGATGAAGAATAAAACAACAATAATATATATTCAGCACCCATATCTCCACAAAGAGAAGCGAAAATATTTGATTTGACAGGCCTGCCTCTGATATAATTTTTGACGTCAATAACCACTTGCAAAACAATATTAAGCCCAGGACTTTTTGATTTTGATGCTAAAGCTTGGTGATTCATAGAGTTGGTCCAGACCACTCCTGGAGATTTCTTCTTAATAAGTGCTTGTAAGCTATTATACCTACCTAGCTTGAGCTCCATCGGTGCAAGTTCCAACACAATCCTTCCCGTGCAAGTTTGCTTTAAGGATAGCGTCATTCGGTATAATTCGACAGCAGTTGCTCTTCCTGATATAGGCTTGGAAAACAACAACCCTTCAACTATTTCAGTCCCCTTACAGAATCTAAATCAAACGATACCAAATGGTATCGGTTGATAGAGGAATATTCTTAAGTTGTTTAGCATAACTTTCGCCAAGCATTGTTGATGTCATATCAATCGCAGCAGGTAGAATTAGTTGCTCCGCAATGGTATGCGGTTTCTTGCATTTCGCTATTTTGTGAGCCACTTTGTATAACGTCAATAAAGCTTTCTCATTTACTGGGAGAGTTTTGCAGAAATCCGATTTTTTTTCCGAAAGCTTTCAATTTTTCTGCAAAAAATTGTCGGGGCTTATCGACATATTGTTTGTACAGAGTTTCTAAATGTCCCTTCAATTTATCATGCTATCTTCAGCCAAAGTTTTGAGGCAAATAACACATTGCGATTTTTTTTCACCAGTTATTTCAATGATTGTAAAACCGAAGTTTAAATTCGTTTGGTCATATTTTCTTGTTTTTGCTATTTATTATTACTGGCTTAGCAAAATAACTGGACGTTTCTGATGAAGTAGAGGTATGTCCATATTCACTATATGTGTGACAAAAATTCAATAGCAATAATTTTACAGCGTTTCAACTCCACTACACTCTCCGACAAGAGTCTAGAGATAGTAGGTTTCATGCTCCCCTATCGCCGACTGTGGTCGCATTCGGATATATTCGGGTTTACTATTTTAGAAAATGTCTAATATTTCACTTCACGCATGGCCCTCTGCTCGCTTCGCTGGCTACGGGGGCTCAACGAACAAAAACTATCCAAAAATAACCCAAGGCACTAACCCAAACGGAAGGACAGTAATCTGTTTACAAAGAGAACCTTAAAAAAATATAAAAAACCGACGGAAATCGAACCCGGGCCGTCATATCACAGACACACCATTTAGAGCCCTGGACCACCAGGGCACTTACAAGCAATCAATTGCATCGCGAAGACATGGCGCGAATAAGGGAACCATGAAACATACTGTCGCTAGACTCTAATCACTCTCCGACGTAACAGCCGCAACCACACCCAATCTAACTCAAACTATACTAGCACGCATGCCGCGAACGCTTGACTAAAACACATTTTACAGATCAGTGCTATCATGATACAAAGAAATCTTGTATCATGAGTGCTATAAATAGCAAATCAGGTGTTGCATGAGGGGCGCAGCGCGCGTCAAATACAGGGGTGAAGTAAAAAAAATTGATGATTCAATTCTGCAATATTTTTTTACCCTTGTTGAATTGTAAGTTTTAATTAAATTGAAATAAATGTTTTGAACTAAAATCGTATAATCTAGCAGCACTGCCTGCATACTGACGTTTACATTATCTTATATTTTATATTTATATTATACTATTATATAGAGGGGGCGCCAATTTATTAAAGGTAAAAAAGGGAGGCATGAGGTATAGAAGTTTGAGAACCGCTGCCGTAGAATAAGAAATGGGGCATACCATGCCTCAAAAATACACTAACTTCGTTACAATAAGTAAAACGATCTTTTAAAAACAAAACCGGTCTAAATAGAAATGACGATAGTAGATCAGATAACCACTTATTTTGGAAATTGATAGGAATTATACTGCAGAATTATCTTTGCTTATACGAGTTCACCAGATGGAAATACCTTTTTGTCTAATTGATGGCGTCAATATTCCGGTTCCGAACAGTATGGAATAGTAAATAACTTAAACATATTTCTGGCTTCATCAAAAGTTCACAACAACAGACAGTTCTAAATACCAGGTTATAGCCTCAATATTTTTGAAGATGAACCATTTGAAATTCGATCGCTCGTCGAAATAGGGAAATATGACCTTATTCATATGTCAATAAATCTAGAGTTTACGAATTCCACGATGTTTAGAGGTTTAAGAAAAAATAAAAGTGTTATATAATATCCTGTATTCGCTCGTTAAATATAATTCCTACATTTTATTATTTAATGTAGGTAACATTCACAAGAAGGAAATAGCGAATTGAAATATTTTATGGGTAATAAGGATTAAACTAACGCTGCTGCATCTCTTCCACGTTGTTTAAAATACATATATGCAGCAATGCACTTTACCAGTAGAAACGTAAATATAGAAGAATGGAATTGAAATAGACTATGAAGCATGTCTGTACATTAATGTGCTTTTTACAAGATAGTGGTCGTGTGCGCATATTAAAGACCTCTTATAGATTATAGGGTTAGAAAATTAAAGGATAAAGAACACTTAAAATGGGAACTGACAACGAACACTAAAAACATCAGATAACGAACGTCAATATCGATAATCCAGGGCTTGAGTGTGCTTCGTTTAAATATCCTTCCATGAATTTTTTAAGGAAAGTGGAATAGATGACCGAGTGAGTAGTACATGCAATGATATATAAAGCAAATCGGCTACATATGAAGCAATGAAAAGGAGAGAAATTTTATACGGAGACCAGTCGAGACAAATAAAATTGAATTTTATTAGAAATTTATCATTTGAACAAAATTTATTTAGAAATAATTGTCAGGATGTCGATTTACTTCATACCTATGACACGATTTGTCGCAACATAATTTTTATCAGTCAGGTTGATATATAGCCATCTGAGAGGTCTCAAGGGATAGGGTAAGAAGGGAGCTTGTGTTAAAACGTCGGCACGGTGAGTCGTAATAATTTTTGATCTTAAAATATCTTATTCATTCTGCATATTTTTCAATAATCATTTCATACTTTAAATATATAATTAAAAATTGTTTCCAATTCAGGGTTAGGTTGGCTTTTGTATTCCATTTTCAAGTAATTGCGATTTCAATAATTAATAAATAATAATTTTTTTTTGTGACCTTAAGGTTAAATACCGATTTTTTGGTGAATGGTTGCGTTTTTTATTGGTCAAATTCGTGTAATTTGATGGTTGAATCCAAATTTATCGAGAACGGAATTATTTCATCGTTTTAAACGGTCACACACATTATTTAGATATTTTCGTGTAGATTTGACGATATTGTTGGGACGATTCGCAGATCAGATTTTATCTTTTCCTGTAAAAGGTAGTAAATTGAATTTGTAGTAGAATTTCTCTGGGTTTTTGGTAGCAATATTGTTAGTTATAGTAAATTTTCAGACTTATTTCATTACTTTTTCGGATTATTTGTTGCTTTAAACTATAATTATTATTGCTTATCGTGTCAACGTTTGATCCATGATGTATCTGTATTAATTTGCTTATTAAAGAGGTTAAGCACGTGTAAAATTACCTGGTTCTTTATCTATAAACATAGTTCCTATCTCAAAGCGAGATAGTAATTATCTTATCTTTATCTTTGATTAATTGAGACGTAATTTACGTCCAATTATTGTTTATGTGCCAAGGGCCATCTTAATAAATTAAGTACCTATTTAGAGTCATTAGACTTGTTTAAGAGAGGTTATACCTCGTTCTTCCTTTTTTTTTCTTAAAGTCTAGTAATTTTCAATTTGAAGTTGCCGAGAGCCACTGTTGGACAAGTTTCATAATTTTCTTTTCAATTTCTAATTTCAATCATCATTTCCTTTGAATTTCATATCTCTAATTAAAGAAACGAAATACCTTGAGTAGCAGCAATTACTCATAGGGTCATTTAATCATAATTATCTATAATTTTTGCTGAACTTAAATTGTACTTTAAGTTCTGATTATGTAACCAGTGAATTTTCAAGTTGTTGGTTAAAACCTTTTATATCAAACTGAGGTCCATAGGATGCTCTATTGTATAATTATAATTAGCAGTGTACACCGGTCTAAGACACCCAATTCTTTTTTTCATGTAGACGTTCAACGTTCCTACAAGACAACAGTCACACAGATCATTGTGGTGACAGTCGATCCGATAGCAGGCACGTGCAGACAACTGGGAACCATTCCTGGAATGACTGGTAAGCCCTGGACACGCCTATAGCTAGGAAGTTTAGGTACAGGCAGTTGAAGTTTCCAGAGGAGGTCCCAAACGATCACGTGGTTTGCGGATAATACAAGAACAGTTGGGAACGTAGGTAACGCGTTGCTTATATGAAAGAATTGCAAAGACCTAGATTTTATTTATTTTAAATTTGTCAAGCACCAAAGCTAATTTCAATTTCATCATTTTGGTAAATCAAATTCTCAGTGATCAATTGCATTTGATTGCATTTGTAATCTAATTTTAAGTCAATTCTCGTTTTTACCATTTTTGTTAACTAAATTCTCAGTAATCAATCATTGTATTTGATTGCATTTGTAATCTAATTTTAAGTCAATTTTCATCGTATGTTCATAACTGCAGTGCACATGGTACCATAAGTTGTAATTTAAACATATATTAATATATAGTTGTTTTTAATTTACCTTTTTTGATTTATCGTAAGTGGCGCCTTATAAATTTTAAATCACCAAAGAAAACATTTTAATCCACGCCTTCAAATAAACTAAATAAATTAACTTTTGCTCTATCCTTACAAATTGGTGAATGAGCCTAATAATAAGTTATAAGTACGACTGAGCTAGAAATTCATTACAAAGTGGGCAACACTAATTAGTTACAAAGTAGCGCCCAACTAATTAATTAAAATAATTAAATACCATTTAGTTATAAGGTAAATTATCATGTAGAGTTTTTTATACAAGCATTCAAAGCTTAATGAATAAGCCGTCATGTAGGTAATTTTATTATGCTAATGACTAACTGAGCATCCTGCATTTTTAATCTTAATTAATAAGCCTGTATCTTCTTTGGCTAGAAAAAATATAGGCATGGAGGAACACTTATGTTTGTGAGAAGCCATATAAAGGACTCTTGAAAATCATATAACAGGGCTATGAGCTATTTTATGAAATGCATATAGAAAATTGTGGTAATGTTCAGGTCATTTTAGGTGGTCATAACCACAAGTGAGATAAGAATATGAACAAATATTAATGGTATAATTAAAGCTTGAGCTCTGAATTGTGTCGCAATACTAACCTAAAAAGTGTTTTATATAAATGTAATTAATATCTTAAATCCCCATTTGAATAACTGAAGTACGGATTATGTATGGAGTGATTTAATGGGCACAATTATTGCTGCTGTTTGGATTTCTCTTGTCGAATTAAAACACAGCTGAAGGAGGGGCAAAGCAGAATGTTGTATAAGATTTGAATAAATAATACTGGCTATAAACATTAGGAGAAAGAATTCTAATTAGTTAAATTAAAGTTTATTAAAATAAACTGGAAAACACCTTAGCTGAATTAAGGGATCATGTGCCTCTTCATCCGAATTAAATCAGCTATATTTCCTGCAAGACGGCGTGCGATTCCCCCGCACATCATGCACAAATAATAAGACCATATTTAGATAACAACTTTGGAGAACAATTTTCCAAATGGTTGGATTTGAACCCATGGCCCAATAAGATGACCTTAAGATCACCAGATATATCAATTCTCGATTTTTCCTTTCTCTAACTCTAACAATTGGCGGGCGTTTTCTTACTATCCTTAACAGTGGATTAATATTTGACAATTTTTGAAAAAGTTACGATAAGTGCGTGTGCCGATTACTATTGTAGGAACTGTGGCGTATTATAACTGTGTTTATTGGTGTGTATAAGACGGTTTTCTAGTGATTGCTTATGGAGGAAGGTAGGAGTGATGACTCAGAGCTCGATAACGAACCTGAATTGAGCGAGGGTACCACGGCGAAAGCGAATCGGCGATGGAAGCCGAAACAGTACCCATGGTACACATGCCGTTAAAAGGCGGCTTGGCAGCTGGTATCCAGCAGATTGTGGCGGCCGAAATAGCAAAGGTGACAAAAGGAAGGAAAAAGAAATGTGAAAAATCAGGTTGGACGCATTGCTTAGGTGGTAGGCATGCTTGTAGCGAAAGGGCGGACTCCACTGCCAGCTCGGGCTGTATGGAGTCAACGGCCAGTGCAAACGGCCACATTATTGACCCTCCTGACAGCCAGGACTGTAATGGCGTGTGGTGGTTGAGAAAAATTGATCATTTGGGCGATATTCGTATTTTATGCAGGCGAAATTTTAAGGCGCAGTAAGGGGCTGGTTTAATCGGCACGATAAATATGACCTCTCATGGTAAACGATTTTGCTCAGCTGCTCAAGGAAATGATGGCGAGGGTTAAATTGGATGGCGGAACCATGACCCATTATTATCATGATAAATTGGCGTTGATCGAAAGGTGTGGGCTTTCAGGTACGAAGGCGATTTCGTGTCTGATTGACAGTCTACTTTTCGATCTACAGATGAAGGCGAGGGCACTTAATTTCTCCTCCTTTGTTACTTGTATACTGGCTTTATTTCCTCTTTTGACAAGTATCGGCGCCCATCAATCGGTATCGTGAAATTGAAGGGGCGAGAGAGTCCAGAATCATACACTGGCGAAGGCGGCGAAGATTTTGCGATCTTCTGAGGCGATTCTCAAATTGAGAGAGGAGTTTGGCGAATTTGGGTACCTAAACAAGGCGTATTATTTTCGACCGCGGACTGACGTTTACGAGTAAGACTTTTGCTGACTTTTGGCGAGGCGAGGTATAAAATACGTATTGAATGCAATTGCTATATCAAGTGCGAATCGTCAAGTTGAAAGGCACATGCGAGTCTAACTGGTGATATGCAAATGACGGATGTTCTGTTTGCGGAAGGCGAGACCTATGGCGATTTAGGATCCAAACATCTCATGCGACAGCAAAGGACGAGTGAAAACCTGACAATGGCGAAGTGATATTAGATAAAAGGCGTAGGGTTGTAACCGCAGGCGAAACCTTTAAGGTAGGCGATTTGGTGTTATGGCGAATGAATGGACCGACAAGATCTGATTGATTTACTGGAGGGTTAAATTAATAAAGACATTAATTGTTGCAGGATGGGCGAATGTAACAAGCAAATTTTATAGACGACGTAACTTTGGAATAGGCGAGGACGTGACAACCCTGCATGGCCGAGCGGGCGCGGTAAAGGGGTGATGGCGGCATTCTGATTGGTGGATGTCGATCGATTGGCTTGCAGCGGCGGAGTGGAGTTACGAATTGATGTAATTATGATGAGTGAACTTGCTACGGTTTAAGGTGAAAATATTAGTGGCTGTAATAATAAAGGCGAAGTGAAACGAATTAGTAAATGTGTTGTTTACAATATTATTGTACACTTTCGTCATGCAAAATTTAATAATTAAAAACTTAGGGGGTGATCCTTAATAAACAGCATATATTTGGTTAACATCTCAAAAATATCATATCTGAAAAAAAAAACAAACCACTCTATTCAATTATACGTAGAAAATCAATTTTTACCACTAACTGAAATACTAGGGGGGTGAAGTGGATAAGATAGAATTAACTCTATATCAAAGGTGAAGTGGGCCATCAAGAATATTGGTTATGTCATCTTTAATTTCATTAAAAAGTAGCAGCACTTCGCGAAAAACAAAACTCCCTATATAATAATAACCGAGATAGTCTGTAATTATATCCGGAGCCTCTATATAGTGCCCATATCAAACAATAATTTTGTGACTCAGACGAAGGTAATTAGTATAATAAATAAATGAAAAACAAGAAATCACCGGGATATATGATATAATTTCTGATTTATTAAACTCAATTAGACACTCACTTAGGAAGCCCCCTTACTTGCTTAATTAATAGACATTTAACGAACTGACTGTCGCCAGAAATGCTGATGTAATACCTATTTGTGAAAACAATCAAGGTGGCAATTTTAGAAATTACGCGCATATATCTCTAAAAAAAATTATAAAATGTACCTTGAGAGGATACTAAACGTTGCTAGACAATTTGGGTGAACTGGCATATATCAGCATGGCTCCTTGCACCAAAAATAAATAGTCGTTTCAGTTGATTACAAAAAGTGATCAGGTCAAAGTCTTTAAAATTTTATAGTTGATTTACTTCTGAATCCCGAAGAAGCAAATTTAATCATATGAACTATTGTGTTAATTTAGGCCATTATATCAATATGAATTTTTCGGAAGTTTGGTTCTAATGCCATATACTGGAACTTGGTTCACTCTTTATGCATACTAAAAATAAAGGCTTTATATACCACACTAATTGAACGATAATTCTAATTATTTTAGAAGATACACCATTATTTTTTTGTTACTGCATAGAAGTGCAAAATTTCAATTCCTTCATTTGTTAATAAAGAACTGAATTTCCTTTTCAAGCGAATGGTGTCGTAAGTAAAAGCTTACTGTGCTCAAAAATGCATATAAATAAAAAGTTCGTCCACGAAACGAGGCTTTGTGAAAATCTCGTCTGAATGGCTTCGTGAACAACACTATAAAAGCGGCCGGAATGCAACATTTTAGAGCAAAACGTCGAAGTTATTCATTTAAGGGAACGAAATCTCAAAAGAAGGCATTTTATGAGGGCGTTGAAATTAAAAACGAATTGGTTTTTATGTTTATTATATTTTAACTTGTCTCGTGTCCCATAAAGTAATCTTCGTATGGGACACTTTGTTAATTTGGTAACAATTTATGCAAAAAGAGTACCTACCCCGCAAGGAATTTTCTACATTGCTCAGGAGCCAAATTATCCTATTAAAAATCCCAAACACTTTGGCATTGTACAGGGTTGACTAATAAAGAAAATTTTGTCGTAAGAGTAAAGTACCCGTTATTTTGAAGATAACATAAAATGTTACTTTTTCCTACCTAAAATTAAAGTTTAATTAGCCAGTGTGAGTTATTGCTAATATGCCTAAACGTTTTACGTTTTTTTCACTCTTTTCAATAAATCCTATGTTTTTAGTAAAGAACATTGGAAACTTCAACGGAATAATAATTAGTCAGTATCAAAAAATGTTATGTTTTACCACTAAGTTCAGTGTCGTAGACGGTAGGGTGCAAAATATTAGAAACTTTTTGCCTAAATTAAAATTTTATAACCGTAATACTCTTGGACGTGTTTTGATCAAATGCGATACGTTAAGCAGCATACGCATACAAGTAAATTTTTCTAAAAATTCAGTTTTTTTTTCGACTTTAATTAATATCTTATTTATAGACCATAGATATACCCCAATTTAATTTCCTGATAAAGGTTATGATTAGGGACCATCACCAAATGGTTAACGAGAGGTGACCCCTTCGGAACGCATAATAGAACTATGGCATTCTGTGATGGCACAATGATGACTAACCCAAACCAAAGAAAATTTGTGTACTATAATATTCTTTGCTCAGGGTGCACAGCTCAAAGAGAAACGATAAAATAACATATTATATTATTATGAAACATTTCATGACTCTAGGGAACATAGTCAAAAATATAGTCTTTATCTTAAATTACATTTGAGTTCTTTAATTCGAAAAATCTTCTTTAAAATGCCGTTACAGTTAGCGGTTTTCTACTTGTGAACATTTGTAAATAAGGAGGTTGTCAAAGAAAAGGGACAATAATGCCGAGATTTATAACAAAACTATTAGCATTATATTAAGAGTGTTGGAGCGGTATAACAGTACAGGTACTCTGGAGGAAGATGCAATAGGGACACCAACTGGCGGTAGGGCAGAATTCTAATAAAAAACAGGCTGCAGAACAAAATAAAAAATCCGCCCAGTTATAACATAATTGGACAACTACAACGGGAGCAGATGTAAGAAATCAAATAGTACGCAACAGACAATGTGAAATGAATCTACATGCGCAAATGCGTGAAATATCTCTTCTTCTAACGCCTGCCTGCAGAAGGGCAGGCAGAGCTTGGACTAATAAACATCAGAATTGGGGCACGCCAGAATGGGAAAACTCATTTTTGCTGATGAAGGTGATGACCGCTTTATGATCTGGCGAAGGTGCTCGTTTTATTAAAGAGCATATGAGGCCCAAAGTTGCATTTGGGTGTGGAGGGGTAATGGTGTGGGGTGGAGTAATGATAAATGGCAAAACGTAATTGATAACATTCACCAGGCAAGCGGTTAGGATATTTTATTAGCTGTCCTCCTACCCCGTGAGGCTATCGTCAACCAGGCCTCAGAAAAAATCAGGAAAATTGATTCGCCAGCACGTAGCTCAGATATGAAGCACATTGAGAATATTTAGAGCTGGTTTGAATAAGAAATAGCCGATAGGAATGAAAAAATACCTGAAAATCAGATTTATTAATCACTTGGTTGTCATCTTTTAATTAATTATATTATTTTCAAATTATAGCTTACACAGAACTTTTTTATGTAATAAGCTCAATGTAATTAAATCTGAATTTAATATGTTACTTTGTTTATCACCTTGAGCCATGAGGAGTAGGTAGTAAAAAGTTGTCAGATTTTATTTTAAAGTCATCATAATTTCGTGAATTTAAAAATACTTGCTAATCTGACCGTTTACGAGACAATGGTTCATAACGTTTTTGAATTTATAGGAATGGTTTTGTAATATCACAGTTAAAAAATAATATGTGTTCGCAAGCTGTGACATATTTCTGGCAATGGTCCGTAGTTATATGCTTCACGAAAAAATTAAATCGGCGTACGCTCAATGTCTATAAATGGGAATAAATAAAAAAAAACAACGAAATATTGTCCTATATGCCACTTAACGCAACACATTTGTTCAAAACACGTCCAGTGTATAAAATTTTAATTCAGTCAAAGAGTGTTTGTTATTTTTTCAGGTGACCGTCTACGCCACTGAACTTTAAATGGCAAACATGACGCTTCTATGATATTGATTATTACTCCGTCGATACTTTCAATGTCTTTTGCTAAAAACATAGGATTTATTGAAGAATTAGGGAGAAGCAGCTTTTCTAGAAATCAAATAAATTTCTGTTAACATGCAAAATGCTGTTAAAATTCCAAAAACGATTCGGCATATTAACATAAAGTACCGTAATTGTTTTGAAAAATAAATGCTGAAGCATAACACAAACTGCATTTAAAGCTTATAGTGTGCAAGTTGGAATTGAATCCCTGTGTAAACACGTAAACAACAATACTATGAGTTTAAGATTGATCAAAATCGAAATAACTGTAAAGAGATGACGCCTAAAGAGCCTTTCAAACCTTGTATTATTAGTGATAATGAAACAATTTTAAAAATTCACCTGTAGGGTGTTCGAGTAATTTTCCTAAAATAATTTTGTAAAAAATAATATTCAGTTTATATTTAAGTTGTCTAGCAGGGACAATATGATTTGAAAATCTCTGCGAGAAACTTTTAATAGCATTTTAAAACCTTCATTGAAATATGGTCGCTTTCCAGATTAATTAAAACGTAGTTGTGCATATAGTACTTAATCCAAAAATAAAAGACATATACATTTCGGTCCAATAAACACCTTACCAAGGACAGAAAATCTTTGGAATATCTGTATACAATCAACTATCTGAGTATTCTAATAACACTAATTTACGCATGGGAAATAATCGGCTTTTCGCAAAGATTATTCATGTGAGTCAGCTAATACATTGACAGTAACACGATGAAAATGCAAAATTGATCATACCGTGAGAATTTTTGTTGATTCCAGAAAAGCTTTCATATTATTGTGTTAAAGATACAAATAGAACACCGGTTGCTAGATTGTGTCAATCCGAATTTGATTCTTTATTTAATAAGTATGATTGGTGTATCACAAGGAGTTTCAATTAAGATTAATAAATGATTGCATCCAATAAAGTTTACCTATTTGATTTAAGTAGATGATGAATAGTATTACATCAATTATTGATGTAATACTGTTAATCATCTACTTAGATCAAATAGGTAAACTTTATTTATTAATCTTTTGCCGATTATATACTTATACATCTTTCAGTGGAGGTAACCTAAATACTGTTATGCCGAATGCGCAAAATGTACTGGATCGCATCAATAACTAAATAGATATCAGGTAATTGTAAATACGTAATATCTTCAAGACAAAAGTTATTCTAGCAACTGTAGTATTTAATTGAAATCGGAGTTAGTTAGATCAGTATGTCATTAGATTGGGATGGTGAAATGAAATATTCAAGCATCATACTCAAGACCAAGTATTGTACTGAAGATATATATTAAAAAATCATTGTGAATAACAAAGTTTCTTTTTTATTTTAGCAAAGAATATTTCATTTTTCTTACAAACAACAGTGCTAAAACGATAATTCAATCACTGATTGATTGTTACGCCAGTCTATTGCACTTGTTGGATTAAAATTCACATAAGCATATTACATGCAAGTAGAATATAAGACAATGCTATATATTTTGAAATCTCGTCTGGAGGGTTTTCTTAACTAACAAATATCTTCAGGGCAGGCAGGTTTGGTTAAGGGACGTGATGCAGATCTTGAACTCGAGCCAGATTATTGAAGAAGCCAGGGACCATTATTTTCCAGTATATATCTGCTTCGTGAACTACTTTAAAGGATTTGACAATGTAAAGCGGCCTAAAATTTGGAAAGTTCTTCTATTGATGGGAGTCCAATACCACCTAATATTTCTGATAGAACAGTAGGGGTCCAATATAGCCCGAGTGAGAATTGACGGTAACATGTTTGGTCGGATCAAAACAAAAAAAGGAGTTCGTCAAGGGTGTATGTTGTCTACCGCTGTTGTTCAACTCCCATTCCGCGTTTGCGATGGAGATGGTGCATGGTGGGGTGGTATGGCTATTGTGGAGTCAGGATAATTAAATTGCATTTTCTACCAGATTTTCTTTGATATTTTACAAAAATCTTGTTTGAAGTGATTGCCAAGAACCTCCACGAAGTGTCAGTTACTATTTTTTGGTGAGGATTCTTTCTAATGTCAGTAAAAAAGTGACAAATTAACTGAAGCCGGGCGGCCGGCCGCTGTCGTTTCCCTTACTCTAATGGCGGCAAATAATATTTTGATGTTTTTCGTTTTTTTTTTTGTAGTTCTCGCTGGTGAACTAATGTGAAGATTCTGTGTACAATTCATTTATCGATAGTGTTATTTATTTTAGCTTATACCGGGTTTGTAGGTATAATTAAGTGAATTAGATTTAAAATTAGTGTAAAATATATGTAGTTGCATAGGTTTGGAAATATGGTAGGTCGGTACCATATTTTTACATTTTTTTTATTTATTTATCAACATGCCAAGTCCATGCTGTATTCTTGGGTGCATTTCAAATTATCTTAGTGCTTTAAAAGCAGAGGAAGAGAGTGAGTCAGTTCTTCCCTTCCCAAAAGATGAAGACCTGAAAATTCAGTGGCTGAAAACCATTTAAAGAGCTGATTGGTCGCCCACTGAATATTATGTAGTGTGTGCTAAACACTTTGTCCCAAGTGATATTATTCGTGAGGATATTTTTCTTTTACCTGATGGCGCCACAAAAAAAAATCCCACTAAAAAGTGACTAAATTTAATAGTTGTTCCGTGCATTTTTCCCAATTTGCCCGCTTACTTGCCAAGAACTGTTCCCATTCCTAGAAAAATTCCAGCGGTGCGAAAGAAGGAGCATCAAGAGCGTACACTTCATTTTAATCAAGCTTTCTAATGCTCAGGTTTAATTAAAAATTTTAAAAATTATTTAAATTATTCACAGAAAATCAGTATTTCTGAATTTTGGGAAGCTAAAATTGTAAGTGGCTCAAAAATATATTTTTATAGTCTAGATTTGGCCAATGAGTGCATAAATATTTTCAATCAGGTTTCAGTGGACAGTCATATGAATGTAAAAGTTTTTTTGAAAGATGATGAATTTACTTAGAATGATTTAAAAGGGATTTTACCTTTTGAAATGAAAATGTCATCTCTTTTGTACAAAAAATTGGTTTTCAAGAATTAGATATTATAACAGACAATCATAGAATAAATCGTTCATTATTTACAAACTTAACAAACAATTTATTTTCTTTTTCAAATCCAGAATATCCTAACTGCAAATTTTTACAAGCTTTGATATTGTACATTTATTCAAAAATATAGTTATTAATTGACGGAATCTAAAGAACTTTAACGAAACAATTGTGTTTCCTCATTTTGACAATATTAGTAATATTAAATATGAGAAATTTGCAAAAAATAAATTTGTGTAAGGCAAAGGAAAGAGTATGTTGTTTTAAAAATCTTTTAAACTTAGTTATAAAATAGTTTTTCCAAATACCCTTTGGAGTCAAAACACTTATCTTGCGGACAATATATGCCATCATTCCACTATTTTGAGAGAGACACAGCAGATTTTCTAGAAATTATAAGGCACTGGTGATACATAGTAAATAACACTAGTTTCTTAAAGGCAAATATTAAGAGAAATGAGTGGTGTAGGCCCATTACAGGAATGGATCACGGAGCTGTTTAATTTGAAAAAAAAATGGCACAAATACACTCATTCTGCACTTCGACACAGTGTCTCAGTTTTCATTCAAATTATTGATTATTCCTTCCAAAAATTACATTGTCGAGAGCCATCATCTTTCCATCGAATTGCTTTTAATGCTCTGGTAGTGTAGTGGTCAGATACTGTGCTTGTGTTAGGCGGGCCGGGGTCGATTCCCGTTGATGTTTTTTTATTTTTTTCAATTGTCGCCTGTTTAAATTTGGGTTAGTTTGGGTTAGTTTTGTTTGGTTGCGCCCCGGAGGACATTGCATGAAGTGAATATGTAAAAATACAAATGTAAACATTAAACAACCCATGTGGTTATCAACAATGTGATGCGCGCTCAACTCTGAAGCCTTGTAATGTGGTCCGGGCAACGTCTTGTGGCGGAAGGCGGCATCATTAAAACAAATTGTTTTTGAACATAAAATGTAATTTTTAAATAAGATTAGAAAAATAAACACATTCTTTTTGGTGCATTCTTTGACAAACTGAGAAAGCAAGATATAGTAGAACAGTGGCAAGAAATGGCAATAGTAGCTCAAAGCATTTGTTTACTTTCCGCGAAGGATTGAACCTATCTAAGGGATCCAATCTGGCAGAATTTGAAGCCAACTTCAATGGTGAGTTCTACTGTAGTTTGCAATTGTTGTTATTGACTTGTGGTACATATTTCTAGATTAAATTTGATAAT
Organism: Pissodes strobi; assembly: GCA_016904865.1. Classification (NCBI taxonomy): domain Eukaryota; kingdom Metazoa; phylum Arthropoda; class Insecta; order Coleoptera; family Curculionidae; genus Pissodes; species Pissodes strobi. Next base: position 15,139 of record MU185665.1, on the reverse strand, counting down.
GCGAAGAAAACTGTAAGTGATGGAATAGGAATGTTAACCGATGTTGATAATATGGTATTAGAAATAATTGTGAGATTGGAGTAGCCGAGTCGTTTGAAGAACCTCTGGACCGGTCACATGAAACAATTCCAGAGGGTGACACTGAAGATGTACTGGAAACAAGAGCAGACCAAACAGTGATCGCGTGACCTCATTTACTTCAAAAGAAGTCTATGGTAAGCCATTCTAAAGCAAAATAATTGGAATAATATGGGATGGTTCGTTACTCCTGGAAGCGTCTATATTTATAAGTATTCCATCCACTACACCACATACTTTAGGAAAACCGGCTATTGCATGAAATCTTTGTACAGCAACCAACAACCAACCAACTTTCGTTGAATCAGTAAGAGAGTATTTCCTTATATTAAAGCGATATTCTCTAGGTCAATCATCATAGTCACTTTCGGAATCACTTGACCACATGGGGACAGATACGTACGTGTTCACAGTACGGGAAATGCCGTAACATTGTGCATTTACCCACAGTTGAAGATAGGTAAAATATTATCTACACTTGTAGAAAATTCTGTAACACAGTTATACAAGGGTTAATTTTGTGTTACAGAATACGTTTACATATGTAGAAATTCTTGCCTAATTACTGGTGCCGCACGGGTAATTACAAAATGAGTTGTGATATAAAAAAGTTACAAGTGTAAAATATATTCGAACAATTAAACGACTTCTACGGCTTATGTTACAGGCCCCTGGACTGGACTGAGCCTCGAAACACCGTTTGTGACAATTTCTATTTTTAATATCCACATAATATTTAAGTGACTACAACATTCATGAGTCAGCTGAGATATATACCTCAGGATATGCTGCCCAAAAAATAAAAAAAAAATCACTTGTGATATTTGCATTCATACAAAATGAGTTTTTCGACTACCTGCAACGTGGTGGCTTAAGTATCCCAACGGCCATTAATAAAGACGTGCTCTTTCATGTGTCCTATTTTAGAAAAAATATAATGACGTTTCCACTAAACATGACTTTCATAAGATAGTTAATCAGAAAGCTATTTTAACTGATTTTACTTTAAAAAGCATAGAACTGGATGAATTCTTCAGCGGATTTTTTCGGTATGGGCTTGTGGTAGGGAGTATAAAATGCTTCTTACAATTGCTTGTCAAACATTTTCAAATATTTTGCTAAATACCTAATTACGTTAAAAAAAGTAACCAATTTGCTGATGAAAAATCTTTATCTAAAAACAACAAAGAAAAATTAGACACTTTCAAAAAATAAAAGGTAGGTAATAACTTTTAGTTTTTATATTATTTTGCTTCGGTAGGTAGGTACAGGGTGTTCACCCATAATGTCCCCCCTTTAACTTTGTTAATTTTTAAGCTACAAAAAAAAATAAAAACAAAATTGTAGGGTTTTTTAATGTAGTTTTTGCACACGTAAAGGAAAAAACAAAAAATTGTACAGTATACAGGGTAGATCAAAAAGAAGCATTTTTTTAAATCTAGCCCCCATTTTTTATTCGATTTTTCGATTCTACGTAAAATTCTAAGGATTTTTTAATGTAATACACTATATGCCTATTCCTAATACTTTAAGAGTTATTAACAGTTCAATTCGCTATTTTGTTTGTTCTTTTATTTTTTTATGGCAACAGCCACCTAAGAATATAACTTTTTGTTTAGCTTTTGAAGTCATTGAGGTGTAAATATTGAGTTTCCTCAATTCGACGTCATTGCTTCGAGTAGTCATTTTGTATCTTCTGTTTTAAAAATGATTAAAGAATTATTATTATAATTAAAAAATAGCGACTTCAACTGTCAATAACTTTTAAAGTATTAGGAATAGGCAAATAGTGTGTTATATTAAAAATCCTTAGAATTTTAGGTAGAATCAAAAAATCGAATAAAAAATGGGGGCTAGATTTAAAAAAAAATGGTTCTATTTGATCTACTTTTTTGTTCTTTTGTTTACGTGTGCAAAAACTACATAAAAAACCCTACAATTTTGTTTTTTATTTTTTTTTGTAGCTTAAAAATTAACAAAGTTAAAGGGGGGGGGGGACACTATGGGTGAACACCCTGTACCATTTTTAGTTTTAAAGAAACACACATCGAAAGCGCATTTTTAAGCCTTGTTTCTACTCTACAAAAGCTTTGCACCCAGAATATTATTTATTAATTAACTTGCTTTTGTGACCAAAACAAAACTACTTATTTGTTACTTAGCAATTTATAAATTTTTCAATATAAGTAGCCGCAACAGCGCAAAAAACACTAAATACGTTATCAACAGCAGGAGCTATTATCGCTTTCGCGGGTTGCGGCCGCACCAGGTTTTTCTTCAGCTCCGGCTTTGCCACTTGTCACTTCGCGGCTGGAACTTGGAGGCGGCTGCGATACTAGCCTCACAAGAGCAACAGAATTGACAAATAATTTCCAAAGCAATTGACAACATTCGTATCTGACATAGTACATTTTATGAGTTCACAACATGTCAACGGACATTAATAAAGAGGTGCTTTTTATATGTGTTCTATTTTAGAAAAAATATATAATGACGTTTCCACTGAACATGTCTTAAGATAGTTAATCAGAAAGCTATTTTAACTGATTTAACTTTAAAAAGCATAGAACAGGATGAATTCTTCAGCAATTTTTTTCAGTAAGTATTTGTGGTAGGGAGTATAAAATGCTTCTTATAATGGTTTGTCCAATATTTTCAAATATTTTGCTGAATACCTAATTACGTTAAGAAAAAAAAAACAATTTGCTGATAAAAAATCTTTATCTAAAAATTAAAAAGGATGACGGTGATCGTGGTATGAAAACAATATTAAAATTTAAAAGATGCACTGTAGCATTTTCAAATTTTGGCATAAACAAATGCTAAAGGTTTGCGTAGTATATATTTACTTTTATTTGCAAACATAATTTAGATTGGATTATTACAATATAGGTACACTGTATAAAGTATATTACCTTGTTTTACCTTTAAAGTTATTGAATACACTTTCTATATTTATATTTATGTCTCAGTCTGATGTACCTACTAGATACTTATGATATGATAATAACATCAGGTCTGATTTTTGTCCCTTTGTGAGTAGTAGGTGTTCGACTAGTGCCCGGTTTCTGAAGTACTAGATATCTTATAAATAAAGTTATGAAGCTTATAAACTGTACATAATCCCAAAATTGGGTTTCCAAACCATTCAGCAAAGCTTATCTATTCCATAAGTTATCTAAAGGGTATCTTAAGCAGAATGGGCAGATATCTGTCCGATAATATCAGCGCAAGCGTATTATAGTATCGTTTATTAGTTTCTGTTGGATTATCTAACCAAACTTTTGTGTTGATACTGTTAATTAAAATATTAATTATTTTTATTCTAAAAACAATACCGATAGCACTAGTAAAATGGAATATTCTAGTTCGGCGACATCTTCTGATGAGGAATATATCGATATAGTTAGGTAGCCCAAGACTTTATCGTGAAAGAGAAGATCAATATGCAAAATATGATGATATAGAATTTCAAGACAGCAAAGCATGCAGCTGCCTTGCAGTTGCATTTGCTCAATCTCTTTTTTATTCCCGACAATAGGATGTACAAATTTTGCATGATTTCAAAAAACATGTTTTTGTCAAAATCTGTAAGTTTCGTACACGTTTCTCTTTAGCTTCCATCTCAATTTTATCCATAGGCAAATATACTAGGCAAATTCTTAACTTAAACAATACATCAATAAACACAAGTTCAGTTACCTAACCCATATCAAAATGTAAATATTAAATAATAATACTTCAGTCCTGACTACCTTGTCATCTAATCAATGTACAGAAAGAAATCCATTTTTAAATAATTGCTATAAATATTATATTATTATTATTGAGATTATTTTAGGTGGCCGATAATAAATATAAATTCATAAAACGAAAATTTGTCAAATTGCTATTAAAAGTACATAATTTAAACATTACCTCAACCGAGAAAAAAATACAATGGAAACGACAGTGATTCGGTGAACGGATAGCCGATTTCAAGATCTGCTTACGATGCTGTCTTCACACTAGTCCACCATCTATACATCATTTCCTGAATTAACACTTTTTTGGTTTACGAAATCCTTAATAAATATGCTTGTTGCTGCTATCTCCACCTACAGTTAGAGTTAGAACTAAGATTCAGTTTGATTGTTATTTGGAGTTATTTTTACATTTGACTTACGTTCGGAAAAGTTGTTGGTTCGAAAATTTTATCTATCTAATAGCTATCAATTGAATAACTCGAAATGTTGAGAAACCGGTCATAGGTCCGGAAATATCTTTCAAAGGCTCTGGTTGCCTAGTTCAATTTGCTAGATGTTGTCTTCATAGATTTTAATGTTTGGACTCTCTTTTAATCACTTAGGAAAATACGTCTATTGATCTAAAAGTTATTAAAAACTTAACTAATTGTTCGACACAAATGTAACATTCCGTTTTTTTATTATTTCAAGCCAATTGCTGCCAATACCTACTTCAAACAATTTGAAGATCTTAAGAGTCATCTAAGGTATATTTTAATTAATTTTTCTAATTGTGTATCGGTATACTATTTCTATTTGTTTCATTCGTTTTTCGAGGAGATTTCGTGTTTTCATTTATTACGAATCAAGCCCATATGATTTTGACAGTTAGACAGCTTCAATCGAATCGACGTTCTCAGGTAATGGTTTCCTGCAGGTTTTAAAGACATATTTACTTGCTGCTTGGCGAATATGGTTTAGAGTAGAAGTTCGATTAACCGAGCTATGACGTTAGGTGCTCCATCATGCGCTTGGGTTCATTATTTCAATTAAGTTAAGACGGCAACTATGTTTTGGAGGTGATGGTGTTCGTTCCGTGAGAGATCCGGGTTTTCGGACCGCGGTCAAGAGGACCGCATCCCTTGTGGAGCCTTTTTGTTTTAGGGGCCTCATGGATTGGTTGAAATAATTGGCGTCATTATTTTATCGTATTTCTGTTACGTTAATGTATTTCAACCCTAACTAGTGCCAGTGTTATGGAGGCTGCCTACAAAAGTTTTTGTTAAGCTATGAGAAACCCACCTTCACGTGGTAAGTCAAAAATCCTTATGCTGTCTTCAGTGGAATTAATGGCATTTTCTAATCTTTCTAGAAGAATCTATGTTGCTGTTGCTCTCATATTGTCGATCCTTGAAATTGACAATTATTGATTTTGAAAAAGTCTCCAGAATGGACACTATTCGTTTGGTTGCACTGGCTATTATCAGGCAACATACCCTATACACAGTTCTATAGGTAAAATGAAAAACTAGTTAGGTTAAGAGAAATTTTTTCAATATTAGATATTTATTTTTTTACTAAGACAAAAAATTGTGTATAGGGTCCTCTCACGGGTACCGCTCTGGCACACACATATCGCTTTGTCTTAATTGCGATTTCTATTTTTGCAGGTTTTGGGTTAAAACCACCACTTGCGTGTTATGCCCTTGTTGATTATCATCGGCTGTACCAATGTTTGGAAGGACCAAGTTATGATTTGCAGTGCTTTGGACATACATGGACCGTATAATGCTGGTATTAATGTGGAGAATTTTTTAAAATTAACTACTGTATAAGTTGTAAGTAATATTATTTACTTTTTTTGTAAGACTGTCCTGCCTTATTTTATATCCTTACGGCAGAATAAAATTCATGAATTTTAAACCCTGTGCGCTATATACCAACTTATCATTTTAGTAACCTATTCATTGGTACAACAGGCGATTTGCCTAACATTTCGGATTTGACACAAATGTCAATAATGGTCAATATTATGAAAGGGCTTTTTTTATTGCTTTATTGTTTATACATGTGATGTAAATTGTACTGTATAATTGTTTTTTATACAAGGGATCTCATCCATAGTAGGGAAAGAATAAAGTATTTATTTTGGGGAAATATAATGTCTTCTTGGAAAGGTACTACAAAAACTACTTTTCAGGATTTAATAACATTTAAAATTTTTCCTAGTTGAGTCTCAGTTAACTAGGTGCCGCCTAATAACGTTATTAAAGTGTACCGAAAGATTCACGAACCTAGCTCTCCACTGTATTACTGGCTGCCGTTAGCATGGAAATGCTGCCATAACACCTTTTTAGTTGATATTTGATGGTCTAAATTGACTGATACGACTTTTAAAAATAAAGTAATATCTGGGCATTACGCAACATGAAACCCGAAATAATATATAAGTAGCAAAGTCACATATGCAAAGCAGACTAATCTGAAATTTAATCATTGTTTCTTAATTGTATCCTAGAGTATAACAACCTACCAAATCAAATAAAGGTCAACATCTACCAGACAACTAAGGACAGATTGCTCATGCAAATTAGAAATATGTTAATATCTGTTTAAGAGTAAGTCGTAAATTAGTGAGTTTGTTTTGCCAATTGACACCATAGTTGCGCATGAAAGTTGCTAGTCGTTTAGCTCAGTATTCATGATAACGTAGCCTTCAAGATCGGTTGATCAACTGTAGTCCCTAAGTAAGATTATTTAATTTTTACGGTTAAATTATTCAGTTTAAAACACACGCTGAATAAGTTCATATTTCCATTTGTAATAAAGCAACACAGTCTTTAAACCCTGGATTTTCCGATGCAGAGCGTGGATAATTTTCAAATGCCATTTTTAAAAGGTAATGAAGGCAAATTTGTAAACTGTGTAATCTGCCTGCGTGGCATTTCTGGTTTGACGATATGGGTTATTGGACTTGCTTGTATTTCCTGACATTCCATTTTTATATGTTTGCATCACTTACTAACATTATGAATGTAAGTATGTTTTTAGCAATTTCAAATAACAAATATACACCTATTTGCTTATATGAATTTAAAAGTTTATGAGGCAAACCAAAACGGAACCACCAAAGTATACTTAATAAATCTTAGCATGGTCTATGCATGTCCTATACCGACAATCCACTTATACTTTACATGCTCAACAGATCTTCCATTTCTCAAATCTCGAATGAAATCTGCGAGTAAGTTAATATTCTTTGAACTAAGACAAAATCCTCCAACTAGTACTTTACCGTGATAATCCCATTTATAAAGGGATCTAACCAGTGTACTAATGCTAAGGAAAATTGCATGAAAAATACGTTAAATTTCCCTTTTTCTCGGAATAACTAGTTACTCTGCGACACAAAAACGTCGTAAATTAATGTATATCTATCTTTTGAAAGATCTGAAATGGCAGATTTAATTGGATTGTGCTTACAAAAAGTTGCATTTTGCTGGCGAGCTATAACGTGGAAGTAAGTTTGAGAGCGTAAACTCAAACTTGCGATTTTGCCGCAGAGACCTGCACCACATAGCCAGGCCAAAATCTGCCTTGCAATTCGCGATGCTGGAATATAATACTCCTCCTTGCAATTGATTGAAATGATCCCTTGTAATGCAAATCCTCCATCCTGAATTGCATTGCGGCGTAAAACAAGATTTCATTCAATAATACTGAACGCTTGTGTGTGCACTTAACAAGGTCCTATTGAAAGAATGTAATGTTTCTACTAAGGAAAAGATTTTAGCAATTTCAATGTATGGAACGTCGATTCATTAGAAATAATTTTAGTAGTTAGGCCTGTTTGCCTTATTATTATTAAGCCCTTCTCGTTTTAAATTCCATCCCTCGAAATTCCAGTAAATGCTCATCATGGGAAAATTATTTAATTATTATAATAATTAAAGGACCTGACATAAAGTTGCAATTATACCATTGACATATTAAGAGGTTTGGATCGCCTGTCATGCGTTCGAAAGGACTAGAGTGAGATAGAAGAAAAGGACGAAGATAGTCAGGGCAAAAAAATAAAACCTCGCCATTGTTGCTCACGTGATTTCTTGCATTTGAGAATGATTCGTCTATTATTTCATGTTACTTGACTTATGGACACTTTAAGTGTCTGCAGTGTTTTTTAAAATCTTGTATAAACTACTTTCATATCATTTAAATTCGTATTTTAAAATGGTTGAGTCTTGTTCAGCTGAGGAATTGTAAATTTCATAGGTATGTAATTGTTTAACTGTTATACCTATGTTTTGGCTCTTTTATTTTATTACTATGTATTTTAGGATTCCAATAATTTCAAACTTAAGGCAGTTATGGATAAATGCTTTAAGACGAGTAAATTATAAGTCATCAAATACAGCAGTTATTTGTGAAAAACATTTGACTCATGGTAATAAAGTACTCAAGAAGGGGGCTGTACCATCTGTTTTTTTTTATTTTCCTCCTCATTTGATAAGAGAGGCTGAGAAACGGAGATCCTTGAAAAGAATTATCGGAAGCGTTTTATCAGAAAGTGAAATAGGTAGGTATATTTAAATTTTCTCTCTTCTTGCTCTCTAAACCTTCCTGTATGAGGTGGCTATGGTACAAGGTAATTAGAGTAGATAAATAAGAGAAAGAGCTGATGATTATATTTAAGAAAAAAAAAGAAGAACAGCTTGAACGTAGCAAGAATAATAAATCTTGTCCTAATTTACTTTCGATATCCATAGAAGTAACACCTGAGAGTGAAAATATACTCAAAGGTAGGTGGTTGCTTAAAATACGATACATATTTGACGTTTTTATAGGTAAATTTTATATTTCCACTTATAGGTAAGTATATGAGTGACTGTATTGTATGATCTTTGCTTGTAGACGTGAACCTGTTTTCTTTAGAGATTGTAAAGATACTGATTTGACTAACACAAACGGAAGAAAAAATTCTGGAATGTTGCCAACCAAACCATTTGTAAATTAAAAAAAAATTAAATAAATACTACAAATGTAAAATTAGACGCAAAAACGGAAAATAAATTGTATAAATAGTTCATTGGATGAATCAATGGGAGCTCAGAAAATTTCATCTGAGCAGATGTTAGTGTTAAAGGTAAATTAAAAATAGATGGTAAGCATTTTATTTTTTTTTAAATAATATGATTTTGAATTTCCGTTACATTTTGAGTGTATTGTTTTTTGTAGGAAAGTATTCCTGAAACACAGAAGCAGCAACTTTTCAGGCATTTAAAAAAGGCACAAAAGCTAAATTCAGTCCCGACCTAAGATGCTAAAAATTCAAAAATCATTTGGATTCTTTGGGAGAAACGGCGCTTTATTATCTGTAATAGTTCTTAAATACGTCAAATTAATATTCTGCATTACTTGGCTATACTTATATTGCTTCGTTGCGATTTTTTGAGAAATCCGCGAGGGGAATTTTAAGGGCCATAACTTCCAAACTGTCCGAATGTATGTATGAAACAGATAGAAGTAGATTTACAAGGCACCAGTTTTTATTTAAAAAAAACCTAAAAAATAACAATATATTTTTACCTTCATTGTTTTTTCTTGAATCCGTGTACTTGGTGTCATCTTGCCAGCTACTACGAATTGATCTACTAAAGATCCATGTCTCGCCAATGAAAACTGGAGTAAAACTTTCCGGACCTAAATTTCTATTTTTGATATACTCCCTTAAAAAATTGATTTTTTTATGAACAATATCTGGCAAGTCCATAAAATATTTTCTATTATTTAATTTTTTTTTCACTTGAAGCCTATACTTTTGATCCATTTTCTTAAGGAGTCGATCGAAAACTCAAAATATTAAATTTTTTCCCTGAACTTTTGTCTTATTGTTGCCAATGTTACATGTTCTTCTCTGGCGTACATAGAATAAATTTTGTCTCGAATTATATTTTTCAAATAATTTGTAATTTTGGTTTTTGCGGTCTTTTGCTTGGAAGACATACTGGAAGTGTAATCCTAGTCTGATTTTATCCCATTCTTCTTCATATTTGCGATCGTTGTTGGGCTCAATTTTGTTGCATCTGCAGCTCGCTGTATCACATTCTTAATTTGAAGTGTGATTTCGGTTCGAACTTGTTCCTTTTCCAGTTGAAGAAAGCCAATATAATTAAAATTATCAGCTGCGATTGTTCAATATACAGTCGGACTTGCCGCTGATGCAGTTCGACGGCTGAGGGGCAGAGGAGAAAAACCCTACAAAAACAGGTGGCGGCGAAGGCCCTCAGTAGCAGTAGTTTTGTTTTTAAGTGTTTTGATAGGGGCTGAGTGAAATCAAATTTTTTTATCGCATTCTTTTCGAAACTTATTACCCGTGCTGTTGACTATACCTATTATATCTTTTTCTCAACGTTATTTAAAACTTTTCGACAACAAGTTGTCAAACCAATGTTTTTGATTGACAGTGACGGATACTTCACATAACCAAGTATATAAAAAATAAATAAACATCCGACACCAATTTTTTCAATAGTTTTTTGTCGCAGCCGTTTGGAATATATCAAACAAAGATAAACAAATATGGCGTCATTACAAATGGGTATAATTCCGACCTTACTATACCTAATAACATATTTAGTAGTGATGCCGCCGAGATGAGAAATTATCGTTTCAATCAGACGAGACGCCCAGTTTTTCCCGAATTTCTTTTTCGAGATGGGACGCAATACTGATTTTTCCGGACGAGAAATTATCGTATCTCTCGATAGATTCTGTAATCCGATACTTAATGATTTTATATAATATTATTTTATGGAGATTATACGTAGAGTTTTAAAAATATGTTAAATAACAACTTTCTTTGATTGTTTCACTATTTATGGAGATTTATCAAGTTTGTTAATTTAAATAGTATATTTACTGAAAATAAATTGCTGTAAGCAATTAGCGCGAATTAATATTATTCTTAAATATTTGTAGAACAAATTGCTGTAATTGCATAAAATATTATACAAATATTCTAATAATAAAAATATAAATATAGAACAATTTTCTATTTAGTGTGTGTTATGAAAATAACTGCAGGTATGCATGTACTTTTTACTGGTTCTTGTAGTATGTATTACTTACCATAAAATTATTATCATAGAATTCAGAAGAAATATCAGAAAATTTAAGTGATTATAATAAAATTCATTTGTGAACTGCAAAATTGTAGTATTTTCTTGCATTATATGTAATTAATGGTGTCATTTCAAATAGTGGCAAATATCACCGTTGTAGTATATTTTCCAACAGTGTGTGGGCTTTTATATAAAATAATTCATTCGCCAGTATTACATCCCATATCTAACAGGGTAAACACCATCCTTAAAGAATTGAAGCTGTTATTATCATCAATCGTGGCTGAAACACTACTTTTACTTTAAATTTGGTTTATTTTACTCCAGGGGTTTCACGTTTGTTTTCTTGTGGCCGGCGAGTAAAACAGTAAAACAAGCACCTACTACATAATAAGTGAGCCAAAAATAAAAATAGCAACTTTCAAAAAATAGTCATCTTTAGTCTAAGTCTTTAACTTCGTTTAAAAAATTTATGGTGGTGTAATAGCGGTTATATTCATCTAGTTGTCATAGGCATTTATATAAATGTATTGCCTCTTATTGGTATTGTCATGGTGCTGCAAGCGAATAGCGAGTCGTCGTGCGAAAACTACGCTGTTGCACTGGACACTGCGCGGTTCTTTGAGAAGATTCTGGAAGGCTGCCAAATTTGACAAAGTTGAGGGTCAAATGTGGGTTGATAGAGTCAAACCCTTGAAAAAATATCTACGGTCGCAGTAATATAGACGTCAAAAACGAAACATAGAGAGCGAAGGTCGTGTAAAGATAAGCATCATTATCACATTAATGGGTGGTACTATACCTATAAATAGCTTCAGCTCAGTTCAAAGTTAACTCGTTACCGTGAAAATTGGAGTTGTTATGAAAATATTTTTGAAGTGAAAACATCTTTAGGCACGCTTAGCACAATTTTCATGGGTATTGAACACAACTAACGTGTCTATGCGTAGAGAGAATTTAACACTGTCTACGTTTGGCTATTTTAAGGATATTCAGGTAAAGTTGGCTGAAGTCAAGCGAAAGAGAGAGAAACCGTAAGTAAGCAGAGAGTTAAGGCATTTAGCCTCTTATTTGGATCAATTCGGGTAATCATCTATATACCTGAGAAATTATAAACGTAAAAAAATATCACCTACAAAATATTATGTACTATATTTTAATTGACTTGAGGTCAAATTCTTATTTTCAATTTTGTAACGAAACAAACCATTCTTTCCATCTTATGGTAAAAACCGTTCTTTCTGTTCACCTATTTATCTGTTTCATGTACACTCACCGACATAAAATTCGAGACAACCAAAATTTAGATCAAATTTAATGTATGATATATTTTCCTTCCATAGTCTGATTTCAGATTAGAAGAAACTGATAATAAACAGAATTAAAAGAAAATTTAAAGATAAATGAAATATATTGCATTTAACAATCCGTAGAGCAGAACGAGCTGTCTTCTGCATGAAAATTAGGCCCTAGCATTTATGCCGGAAAATAGGGGATGTTAAATTTATTTAAGAGGCGTCACTAACTTGTAGATGGCACAAGTAGGAAAATCCCCAAGTTGTAATTCACAATTCGTTTTGGCTTAGACTTCGCACGCACTAAAATGATGAGACCAGAAGCTAAATTAACTCAAAACAAAAAAAAAAATCAAAAGCGATGTAATTATTTATCTCAATTATCTCAAATCAAATAATATACTTACTAATGATTTCTCCTCTGGGATACTAGTACATTCATCGACATAAAATTCGGGACAACCAAAATTTAGATTAAATTTAATGTATGATAACTTTTTCTTCCATAGTCCGATTTCAATCTTTTTTTTTTCAGAATGTAGATATTGTTTCGTTTTTAAGTAATTTTATTCAATTTTCAAAAATACAGTGTACATGTTGAAATATAGACGGAAATAAAAAAGTATATTCTTTCTCTTAAGTTTGTAACACTCTGTAGAGTAATTTTGCAATGTAAACTACACTAGATATGCTTTTCTGCACAGTTTGATTCATTTTTAACATTTTGCTGTTGTATTTTTCTCGGTATTGTTATCAGTTTTAGAGATATTGTCAAAGAGAAATTTGGGCGCTTCCCAGATGCTTGCTACTGAGTGGGATTACTGGCGGCGTTCCTCCTTGAGCTGGGGGTTGGATATCAGATGGAATAACGACTCGCTTAATTCGAAACAAACTGTACGTATATTGGTCTTCAGATACAGGAAGACGACTATGTTTGAATACAATTTATTAGAATAGCGTAGAACGCATGACCATTCGATGAGGACTGACCGGACTCGACCTATTCGGCTCCCTTGAGTTTACTTTTAGTTTAAATTGTTATGAGCGTTTTGATTCGTTTCAATTATATTGGTATGCTTTAATTAGGTTTCACTTTTATCGATGGTTCACTTTACTTTTTACTTTAAGTTTTACTTTACTTTTACACTTTACTTTTACACTGACGTAACTTTAGGGGAGGTTTGATCTTGGTTCCCAGAGAAGCGTTTGGCCTTAATTAAAAGGGAACTACTTAACCAGAAAGTCAAGATCGGGAGGTTGACCTTGGGTACCAGAAAAGCGTTTGGCCTTAATTAAAATTAAAAGGGAACTACTTAACCAGATCGTCAAGGTCGGAGGTTTGATCCTGGTCACCAAAAAAGCGTTTGGCCTTAACTAAAAGGGAACTACTTAACCAGATCATCAGGATCGGGAGGGTTTGAGCTTAGAGGAGGAGCGTTTTGCCTTAATTAAAAGGCAACTACTCAACCAGATAAGTTGTCGTCTACTTGATTTGCCCGTTCTTTTATACTAAATTGTGTTGATATTTGACTGATTGTTTTTAAAACATGTTTAGATAATACTCATAATATTTGATCCTTCAATGTCAAGTATCAAGTTCAAACATTAGACTGAGTGTTCTTTTGTTATTGCGCTTTCTAGTTTACAATATGAATTTATGAAATAAACATTACACTTTTGCAACAATTATTGAAAATACTGTTGATTTTTTTTTAATGTTAGAAAATATAGGGTAGAAAGAGTCATTGCAAGGTTTCGTGAGACTGGAATTTATAACAGAAGACCTGGATCTGGAAGAAATCTTGCTACTTCCGTCCTTGATGATCACTTCATTAGAGTCTCAGTTTTAAGAGATGGGCATACCAGTGCAGTAGTGAAGAAGAAGACTTAATGAACTCAATTTACGGGCCAGAAGACCGGAAACTGGACCAAAACTCCGCAGACAGCATATTTCTTTTTTCGCAAGAATATATTAACTAGAACCTTCATGAGTGGAGGCAAATTCTATTTTCTGACGAATCCAGAGTTTGTCTGAGGTCTCCTGCTGGACGAGAAAGAGTATGGAGACCATAAGAAGAGAGATTTGCCTAATGTAATTTTAGCGAAAGGGTTGGTTTTGGTGGTGGATCGATTAGAGTGTGGAGCGCTATTTCATTTGACGCTCGAACAGAACTTTTTTATTGACAGAGGAACTTTAACTGCCCGAAGGTACATTGAAGAAATTCTGGAGGAACATGTCGTTGTCTTTGTACAACTTATCGGCAATGAATTCATTTTCATGCACGACAATGTCCGTCCACATACTTCCTGAATAGTGGCCCAATATTTAGAAGAGATTGTAATAAGCGTTATGCGCTGCCCCGCTCGTAGTCCTGACATTAATCCGATAGAACATGTATGGGACATGTTAGGTAGACAAATCAGGAAATGCCGAGGCCAGTTATTCAGTCTCCAACAGCTCCGAAATGCTCTGGAAGAAGAATTGGCTGCTATTCCACAAGCGGATATTCAAAACCTAATTAGAGGAATGAATCGACGTTTAGTAGCTGTTATAAGAGCTAGAGGAGGTAATACGAGGTACTACTTTTATGTTGCAACTAAAAATAGACTTGATCAAAAAGTATAATGTTTATTTGAAAAATTCTTATCTCTTAAAACGGTCACGATACCGAGAATAATAAAACAGCAAAATGTTAAAAATGAATCAAACTCTGCACATCTAGTGTAGTTTACATTGCAAATTTACTCTACAGAGTGTTATAACCTTAGGAGAAAAATATACTTTTTTATTTTCTTTTATATTTCAACTTTTAAACTGATAATTATTGATAATTGAATAAAATTAATTAAAAACGAAACAATTATCTACATTAAAAAAAAAGATTGAAATTGGACTATGGAAGAAAAAGTTATCATACAT
>MU185664.1:76313-107122 GCA_016904865.1 Pissodes strobi | reverse complement strand
AATACATTGCAGCTTGTTTGTATGGGGCAAAGACCAACATGAGTCTGAGCAACTGCCGATTTTTAAAGTTTTGTAAGCTGACTAAAAATGCCAAATCTTTTCTCACGCAATTACCACCAACACGTGATGCTATCAAACAGCATGGCTTGAGGACTTATCGTCAAATGCAGTAGTGGAAAGGAAATATCTTGGACCCTCTGAGTTGGGGTTGGTAAAGGTCCAAGTACTGGTTAATTGCGATTCGCACAACGGCGCTCCAGCGCCAGAGATTTTGCTGAAAAAAGTTGCTTGTGGTTACACTACAGGTTGCAGAAAAATGAATATTACTTGCTCAATTTTTGTAAAGAATGCATGGGGATTAATTGTGATAATATACAAGAAACTGATATTGCAGAAGACGACATAGATGATGATATCGATATGCAGTTTGACAATATTGTTGAAATGTAGTAGCACCATTGTTCCAAACATTAATTTGTCGTAATTGTCATGTATTACTAAATAATAAACGTAAAAAAACTTTTTTAATAGAGTAAGACAGTAATTTTTTCAATAAAATGCGAACAAAAACAATATTCGTACAAGAGGGATGAAATACCAAAAAAACAGCAAGGTTCGAATGGCCACATCTCGGTCAATTTTCATGCAAAAAAATTGTTCCGCCCACCATTTTAAAGGAAATTTGGTCTATGTTTTTTTATCTGAAGCAATCCCTATCCCTATACATATCTAAGCCCAAAAAAAAAGATACAGGCAAAAAAGCAAAAAAAAATAAAAAAATCTAAATTTTCACTTTTTTTCAAATTTGTTTCGACTGTTTCGGCATCAATTTTTTTTCTTAATATTCAAGAAATGCTATTCCGATGGGAAATTTGATTCTCTACAAAAAGTTTCATATGAGATATATCGAAATTTTGGTTTGTTTACGACATATACTGAAAAAACCAAAAGGAGTGGTTTTTCACCCCTATCTTCAATTTCCACCCTCTAATTTAATAGCACTCCGCGGTTTTTTCTAACCCACTGATCGATTCCAGCAATAAAAACCCGTGAACGTTTTAGTTCCTTTCTATATGACATAATCAATAACCTATTTGTCCACGCTAGAATGGCATATTAATTTTGGTTAATATTCTACCTTAGAATTTGTTTAGGTTTGGTTAGCAATAGCTAATTTTAGTAAAATGGGTTAGTTTGGATAAGTTTCTTGAAAATTTTGTAGATCTTATTAAATAAACATTTTCTATTAATGTTTTAATATACCTTATAGGTAATTTTCCTACCCCTCAAAATATATCATATTTATCAATACATGTAAGGTGACCAACTATTCTGATATAAAAATCAGAACTAAGGACGTATTTAACTCGGAGTTGTATAGAGGAGGGTTTAGAGATGCCCGCCGCAGGCTAATCCGCTGAGGATGTCACGCCCAATTTGTACCCAAAAGTCGTTACAGTGAAAATCGGTTATAACGACGTTCTAGGGACTATGCAAACCAGGTCGTTATATCCGATTTCGTTATAACCGATAGTAAAATTTTTGAGCTGTTTTCTTATAGGCCTACATGTAGTATATATGTAGGCAAATAACGAAAAAGACAGGATGACTGGAAGCACATTTTTTATTTAAACACTTTAAAAAGAACAAAAAGCAGTGATTTTGGTCTGCTTTTTATATTTATTAACTTGATATGCATTTTGTATTTCCTTGTGGATAAACACTGTTGTCGCAAATGACTTTAAACTGATTATTAGAGAAAAGAAACTTTTGTAGGGTTGCTACTTGCTACAGCATCTACAATTTCATAAAACGTTGGTAAATTTATCTGCTCCTAATCTCCACTTTTTCCGTCTACTAAACAATTTGCGACAGTATCTACCGTTACATTTTCCTAAGCCTCTAATATTATTAAAATTGCCTCTAAAATGTTCAAATTGCAGATTTTATCTTGTTCAATGTTTTGTAACAAGCATAGCACTAACAATTTGCGATAATGTGTTTTCAACGCATTAATCACACCTTGGTCCATATGTTGAACAACAGACGTGATATTGGGGGGCAGAAATACCAGTTTTATATAATTGAGATTGGCGACTGTGGGCTGTGCGGGACAATTGTCTACAATAAGAATGATTTTTCTCTTCCTCGGATTTAGTTCTGCATCCCATTTCCGAAGTCATCCAAGCTTTGGCGTTGTGTTCGTAGTGCATTGGAAGAGATTAAATGTTCTTGAAGCAGCGGTTTTTTTTTGCCTTACCAATCACCAAAAGTTTTCTTTACATAAACCTGTCATATTGGCGGCAACAAAAACAGTTAATCTGGCTTTTGACATTTTGCCGCTAGAGCATTTTTCTCCTTTGAATCTAACATCTGGTATCATATTAAAAAATAAGCCGGTTTCATCTGCATTAAAAATGTCTTCAGGTGAATATCGATCACTTCGTACTGGCCACGGACAACCGATCGTCTGTCACTCCCGCAGGTACATTAGCAGATTCTCCACTAATCTTGCCAAAAACAATGTTATGTCGTGCACGAAACCGCTGAACCCACGATGAAGCACACTGAAAATCTTCTTTTCCCATCTGTCTAGCAAAAGCATCTGCTGAAGGATAGGTCCATTTATCGGCATGTTGAAACTTCTTTGATGTTTAAACCACTTTAGAAAGGCGCCTTCAATATCTTTATGTGTAGAAACTCTCGAACGTTTCTCATGAGAACATTTTCATTAAACATTTGTTTTATTTTCCCTGCTCTTTTAAATTGTAGATATAGTAAAAGGTGAAACGTTTAATTCTTTGGCGATATCTGTATTGTTTTCACCATTTTGGACCTTTTCATCAAACTAATAGCTTCCCTTTTTTGTCAGACATTGTAAATTCTTAGCAAGTCTAGCACGCATGAAATGTCGAAATGAGGCAATGATGATTAGGAATTCACGAGTTTTAATCGGCCGAATCGGCAATTGGTCGTTGTATCCGGCATCTCAGGAGGATTAATCAACGAAAGTATCGACGTAGTATGCGGTATGTCGTCATAAGCGGTGTCGTTTTATCCGGTTACATTATACTTATGTTTAAATATAATTTAGTTCATACTCCTAAGATACGCCGTATTATCCAATACGTCGTTATAAGCAATGTCGTACTAAGTGATTTTCACTGTATTTATAATTTTTTTGTATGAACTGCATAAATTCAGAATTAAAAACAAAAAGAAAACAGAACAGCCTTTAAAAAGCAGAATGTTTACTGCCTTCGATTTACAATTAGAACATAGTTCTAAAAGCAGTATTGTTCTGGTTGAATCAGAATAAGTGGTAACCTTAAATACATGCTATATCGTATCGATTTTCGTACGTTTAAGCATTTGAACATTTCTTCAGTTATTTCAGTACCATCAAAGTTTCATTCTAAAAGAACTGCAAAAATAGTGTTTTACCCTTAGGACTTCTGTTTCTGTTGGTTTATTGTTGAAATATTTAGACAATGAAAAACTGTCGTCATCTATATGTATGGACAAGTAATAGATATGCATTATTTTCCGTTTGGATTAGTTTGGTTACATAAAAATTACTTGCTGGAAACGAAGATTTCAATGATTGAAAGCATCAAATTTAATCATAATTTCTCTCCCGAGGAAAATCTGAAAAAGGGTTTTTTTTATTTAATATGCACAAACCTAATACCTACCTAATGTTTCCTTGTTTGCTAATATCATATTATTATATAACTGTTATGTCTTATTGTCGAGCGTGGACAGGATTATCTATCATCAAGTTGTACCAATCTGATAGTCTGGCAATTACACGAGTGTTCGTTCCATACGTGCTGTGTACTATACTTAATTGCTTGCTTGTGCAAAACAAGCTTCTTTCTATAACTCCCCAATTCAGCATTATAGGGAACGTGGCTTCACGCATGCAAATACTTAAATATAATTACTGATTGAAACACTGTGCGTGTAGAATGACTAGAATGACAAAATAATGAAACCATTTTGCTGCCGAATAGTAAAAAGCTTGAATCAGTCCGAAAACTTCCGATGTATGCGGTACGTATTTTGACAATCAGGGATTTAAAAAAGTGACATAAATGCGGAAAAATTGAAAAATCTGTTTTTAATTGATAAGCTTTGAATAAGTGGAAAAAGCGTCAATTGTTATAATATGCTTCTATGCTGCAGGCACATGTTACATGATATGACATAAATCTGCATATATTATAAACCACATAAATTTACTGTTTGAAAGTAAGGGAGTAAGGCTGAACTTGATATTCAAATTTGAGTGCTGCGCTTTTGTATGTGTTACGCGATATATTTAAATTAAATTCTTAATCAACATTCTTGTGCTTAGATATGAGTCGATTTAAATTAATAACCTGTATTACCTTATAAAGTCATAATTACCACAAAAATGAATATATTAATTTATCAAAATATTTTTAAATTACGGATTTAGGAATGTAGATTGCCGTTTATATAAAAATTAAGTTGGTATATAGATTCTTGGTAGTTATACTATAATACTTCGAAATTATCAAGTGAAGACAACGGAGTCTCAGTGAGAAATGTTTGCTTTTATGCTTGTAGTGCCTAAGCCCGTCATTTATACGGGTCGTTTTGTATATTTAATATTGCTATACAACGAAATTGACATATTTTTATACCACCAAAAGTTAATATCTTTCTGCCAGTGTTTATTGACTACCAAAAGTTGACGTGTTTTTGTTGTTGTTTTACTATATTTTTTTAGCGCAGGAGAAAGTCCTACTTGACTGTGAATACCGCCACTTTCTTTAAACACATGCCTTTACTTAATCTTGTCTAGTCTTTATAAAAACATGAGTGAGTATGCTTGTACTCGAGACACTGATGTGTAAAGATATCCTATATCGACATCATCGACTTGCAAATCTAATGGCACCTTAGGCCGCGTGACGCCTGAATATAGTTAACCACTTATTTGGAATTGGTTGCCTCTATTCTGGCGTTAGAATGACGCTGAAGTAGCTGCGCACTAATCACTGCACATGGTTATGATGCCACATTGGCTTTCATATTTCCGTTCCCACATTTGCGTCCCATTTGCCGAAATTTACCCTCATACCGCAGTATAAGATGTTTACACATCAAAACTAACTGTAAAAATAAAAGCGAGCGAAGCCGCGGGTAAAAGCTAAGTGTCCTATGTCCTTTACTATACTCTTGAAAATAACTATACAAAATTTCAGGATGATCGATTAAGTAATTTACGCGTGGAAAATAGGAACCGTGAAAATCAACGCGAGTGAAGCCGCGGATAAATGCTAAAAGTGTCCTGTGTCCTTTACTATACTCTTGAAAATATCTGCACAAAATTTCATGATGATCGGTTGAATAGGTTATGCGTGAAAGCGTAAGAAACAAACAAACAAACACATTCGCATTTATAATATTAATTAGGATTCTTTAATAATACTTACTGGCAGCTTCAATCGGAGTTCATTAATTTACTTCACAAATTGGACATGAAAATCTAATGCTACCAGGAATAACATCAACCTATGGATCCAAATACCCTGCGAATATAATATAATTAATAATATATTGAGGACCGGCCCATCCACAATTCAAACCCTATCTTTTATCTTCGTCTCTTCCACGTCATCGGTCTGAACTTGCTATCTTTCTCTGACAAAATTTGATTGTTGAACGCGCCGGGGTCTAAAGTAATACGCGGAGCGATCAGTATATATATTTTGCTATTTATTTTAATGCGTGGTTGCAGTACACTTTAAGTTGGTCATACCCGGTCAGATAGACCTTCACTTTTCCGTCCCCACATATGATTTCCGTCCCATTTGCCGAGAGTTACCTTCATACCGCCGCGTAAGATGTTTACACATCAATTAAGTCATACTCCAACCTACCAGTCGAAAACCATTTATCCTAATAGTTTATTCTTTGAAAATTATGAAACAAGGAGCAAGCTTCTCCTCCTTTATTTCCTTTTCCAGCAAGTTCTAGAGAGGCAATTGAAAAACAAATTAATTGCAGTTCCATCGCCGTATTTTCGTCTCATCATTAAATTAGTGCTTAGTGCTGTTTTTTAAGGTAGTTCAGTTATATAGTAATTCTTGCAGCTGTTTCTTTCGCATATTTGATGTGTAAACATCTTACGCGGCGGTGTAAACGGCTGTGACATCATAACCATGCGCTGTGATTTTACGAGGGCTGCTCAAATATTTGTGCATGTCGATATAGGATATGTTTACACATCAGTGTCTCGAGTACTAGCAGACTCGCTCATTTTTTTTCCATTTCATGCATCTAGAAGGGCGGATGAAATTTCTAGATCAAACGGGATAACGTTTAATTTATTGTATAAATTCGACAATAATTCATGTATATTTTATATACTTTTTTAAATCATGAATTTTTTTCACTTGTTTTATACTGAACAATAACTGACTGCATTTACGAAGCAATATATTTTTTTCTATTTTGGTATCATAAAGTGTAATGAACCAAGGGCCAACACCTGATTTATTTTAAGAATTGTTTCAACAATTTGTTTAAAACAAAAATAAATAAAAAAATTAATTTAATTTTAATCGTTCAAAAATTAAATGAAGTCTCGAAACAAAACCCAAGGAGAAAACGTTCAAATAAAATAATAAATCTATTTTAATTAACAAAAATTATAACCAAATTGAAGTTTAACTTTCACGAAGTAAGGCCGAAAACAAAAAGAAAATAAGGGGTTAATTATTGTACCTAAAGGACGCGTAAGCCAAAAGCAGTTAAACTCGTTCAATACAAAATATAAATAAATATTATTAAAGCCACTTACCATTGCAGTAACTTTCAATAAACGGCATGGTGTATACTTTCACAAGGTTCGGGATCCGATTTGAAAACGCGGTGACGTATACTTTAGGTTTTATTCGACACAGGAGAACGCGGCACAAAAGGAACTAAAAAAGAGATCAACGACAAATTCTTACGCTATTTCCCCAAACCTTGCTCTAAAAAGAACCTCATTGGTCAGGGCGGTTCTATTTTTTTTAAAGAAAAAGGATATGACCATATAAAGTTCGAACATTGATTGAACTTTGAAACACATGTGTGATCTAAGAGTCAAAATCTCGGTATGGAAAAATACCGAATTCTTCGAGGAGGTGGAAAACAAAACCAATTAGAACTCGAACCGCGTTTTCGCCGAAAACTGGGCAAAGTTGCGTAACATCACGTGTTTTCTTGAAGCAGGTGTACAGAGATTCTGGATTTTCTAGGGGACAAAATGCGTCCAAATCCTGCTATAAAAGCGTGACCTTATCGAAGAAAAATCAGTCTTATTCTCAAAACCAGTTGCAGTAGGTCGTAATGGGCAAATCCAAAATTTTCTAAGAAATATCAGTTGCTGCGGGTCGCGATGCCGAAAATTAGTTAAAAAGTTTAAAAATTTTAAATCGTAATTTTCTAGTCGGTACTATGGTCTTAGTTGTGACCAAACCGAAATTAGTGCCTTTCAGTTTCAAGGCTCGTGGAAATAACTAAGTAAATAAGTAAACTCATGTCGTCGGTTCGAAAAGTAAAGTAAAGTAACGTGGTGGATCTTGGTCATTCGTCGAGGGATAAAATGGTCAAACAAGAGCAAGGGCAGCTAGGTTGGCAGGTTCTGAGTTAACATTAAGCGATAGACAGTAAGTTTAGTTTCAAGTCATAATGTGTAGAGTGCTGGTATATTTGAAAACATTTATCGTTGTCTGTCTGCGAGAATTTCATGGGTATTTCAGTAAAAAATATGTCAGTGCTCAAGTAGACAGTAAATTTGGTTTTAAATCATAATGTGTAGATTGCTTGTATATTTGAAACCATTTAGCATTGCCTGTTGGCAAGAAATTCATGAGTATTTCAGTAAAACATTTCAGGGCTCAAGTTAGACAGTAAATTTAGTTTTAAATCATAATGTGTAGATTGCTTGTATATTTGAAAACATTTATCGTTGTCTGTTGGCAAGAAATTCATGAGTATTTGAGTAAAACAATTCAGTGCTCAAATTAGATAGTAAGCTTAATTTAAATAAAAAGGCGTAGAGTGCCTGTATATTGGGAAACATTTATTGCTATATGTAGTCGATAATTAAAAGAGTATCCCATTAAATAATTAGTGTTATCATACTTCGTATTTCATTTAATTAATCCACTGCGGAAAAGAACATTGCTGATTGAATTTATTTTATTTAATCCATAAATTGTTGACTGGCTATTAAAATATAATATTCTAGGAAAGTTGATACACTGGAAAAACTGCACAGTGTCTAAATAATAATACCAGTGTCATTTTCTTTTTCAAAGTGCAAGGACTGATTGTCTGGCGCTGTAGATACGAGGTCATATTAAAAAAATAAGCGAATAAATTTAGCCACTAGTAAAATGCTCCCTTTCAATTGTTTTATTAATATAAAACAAAACTGCTGTGGCTTACATTCATTTAATTATATTTAATATACCTGAGAATAGAATTTAGTACTGGTAAGAGACATAAAGTGGTTTTTAACTAGGTAGCGAAATATGGGTGGTTGCCCAAGTGTTTAGGTGAATTATTTTACAACGAAATAGGATGTCAACACACTGGTACTGCGAACCCAGTTATAGATAATATAATAATAATAATATAATGTATAATAATATATAACAGGAGGTGAAGAAAAGGCCGAATTCAAAGTAAGTGAAAGACAGAGGGTAAATCGGCGTTCATTACAAAAGAAGTCTTTTCGATACACAAAGTAGTGTCGAAAAGAAGCTCTTTTCGACACTATTTTTGTTGACTGGTTGCTATGATATTAAGAAAATTGTTCAATGTCAAGGCTCACAAGCAAAAATTTCGACACCGTTTTGAATGGGATTCCTAATAATACAGACGGCAAAAGTGACAAGATGGCCGTCCATCGCGACTTGAATAAATTAATGTTTTTCATTAAAAAACGTGCAAAATAGAAAAAAATAATATAAAATACACGTTTTAAAAGACATTTGGCGCACTCGCACGTTAGGAAACACCCCGCAAGCGGGTCGATTCCTAATTTCGTGCTCGTGCGAAAAAATATGGTCTTTTAAAACTAGTATCTTAATACACTATTTAGACACTATCTTTGAATGTTGAAAATGTGCAAAATGAAATAACCGTAAATAACGCAAGGCATGCCCAAATATAGGATAAAAATATTTGCTTTCTTGGACTGAAGTCAATAGCGTGGCAGTACACCGAACATGACCTGAGAATGTAAATGTCGAAGGTACCCATTCAATTATTTTATTGTTTGGATTACGCAAGTAGGTAAGTGAGAGCATTTGGTGTCGAAATTACGCCCGCCGCCGGGCGTAATTTGGCAGTAGAAAATTAATTAATCGCGCTGTCAAGTTATTTTATATTTTTCCCTCGAATTTACTACGCTTTCTTTATAGTTGCATTATTAGTTGTGCGTAGGTTGAATTTCCAGTTCTTTAAAACAACAACGGCATTTTATTATTTTTGAAAGTTTATCCGTACGAACGCAATGTCTAACACTGTAATATTCGAAGAATTGTTTTCATACGTACTTCATTTTAACTATATTATAGTTCACTTTCCTTGATGAGTTGATCTAAGTTTTTCATGGATGTTTCTCCAAATAGACTATATTCTGTAGCAAAAACGGCATCAAATTTTCAACTCGATAGCGTTATTCAGTTATATTTGCAATTTTACTTTGTTTAAGGATGGTATCATCATTCATCACGATTTAAATTTCAACATTAGGCATGAAACTGACTCTAATTTGTTAAGTGATTCAATATATCTCCTAATTTTTAAGCATTTACATAGTCAAATACTTATTTTATTGGCGAAGACATTGATTCAGTTCTGTAATGAACTGGACATAGGCTGTTATGTCCTTAGAAAAGTTACTGGTATAACAATATACGAGGAAGAAGCCAAAATACAATTTGCATAATTTAAAAATTTGCAATAGTGACAAAATCAAAAGAACTGGCCCACCTTGTCAACTTAATTTGTATCTTCTGAGTCGTACATGAGGAATCCCATAATTCTACATCTGCAGCGTAGTAATTGTAACATGCATTTAGGATATAATTATATTAATTGAAGGTGTCCGTAAACTCAAAAAAGAGTTAAATATGTATTTTTAAGTTACAGTTATTCCTTCAAACCTTTAACGGAAAATAAAACTTTAATTTCAATTTATGTAGCGAAAGCTAGCGAAATATTACTTAATTAATTAAGTATGGCATTGTGCGCCATTTTGTAATGAAATACTAGTTGTTCAATTTTTTTTTAGTAAATGATGTTCGTTTTGAGACTCGTTTTTATTTTTTTCAGGGGGTAGGTCGTCTCTTTTATTAGCTGAAATTTGTTTGGGCGCCAGAGTTCCTAGAGACAATGCGAACTGAATATGAATACTTAAATATAAATAACTATAAAGATAAAAATATCAGAAATTTGCCCTTATAATTCGCAATGTCTCTCTCACACACCTCTATCCTGCGACAAATTAAAGAAATAAATTAAAAACAAGTTATATATTAACTACAAATATAATTAAATTACAATTATGATTGATGACATTATTTGAAATGAAGTTTATGTGATGAATAAATTGAATTAGTAATGAAAATTAAAATTAATGTGAAAAATTCAAAAAGGACTGAAGCGTTATAATAATTGGTCTTTACAATATGTTTATCTTCTGATTGGCTAATACTTAGCTTGTCCAATTATTCCGTAACCATGCGATAGTATTGGAACCTCTACTGGAATCGTTTCTGCCTGTTCCCAAGTTAGTATCTGTTGGGTTTATCGAGAACTTATTGGTTCACGAAGTATTGGTTCCCTTAAAATACCTTAGTACAGCAAGTGAACGAACACCTGCTACTTGCCAAGCACGGTGTTTTTTTCAGCCAATTCGGGGGAGTTGAGTACATGCAAGAAGAAATAGACTAATCTTAGACCAATGTATATCGCTAATTAAATAATATGCAAGGAAATATCATGTGAACATCAGTGACACTGTTAAACACATGACGGAGAACGCAATCAACAAATTGAAAATTTACTGGTTAAAGCAGATATAATCAGAAACTTGAATTACAATGTTAAGTTGAGCAAAAATTATAAATAACTACTGTTACTCAAGATATCCTTTTCTTTACTTTAAAATATAAAATTCATAAGAAAATGATGATTGAAATACACAATTCAATAGAAAAAAAATGGAATGACGTTCCAAATCAGTGACGGTAAATTTAAATAAAAGGAAGCTTTAAATTTGATAATAAACAGAGAAATAGAGGTACAACCTCTAACAATGAGTCTTATGACTCAAAATAAGTAAGTACTATGACTTTACTTAGGCCCTTGGCACATAAACGAAAACTGAGCGCAATTGCGCCTCAATTCAATTAAAGGTAAAGATAATATAATCACTATCTCGCATCGAGATAGAAATTAAGATAAAAGATAAAAACCAGATAAATTTACATATGTGAGATTAATCTCTCATAAATGCAAAATAGTGTCCGTATATCAGGATTGAGACTAGACAGGGCAAGTGCTAATAATTATATGCTTGATGTAACAAATAAATTGAAAATTTAATTAAATGAGCCTGAAAAGAAAAAATATTAAAACCAGCAATACTATGAGGGAAAATTCGGAGAAATTCTACTTAAAATTCAATTTACTACCTTTGCAGGAATATATAGAATTTACTCTGAGAATTAACCCAAATAATACTGTTCAATTTGAATGAAAATACGTAAGAAATGTGCGTGATCACTGAACGATAAAATAATTACGTTCTCCCTAAACTTGGACTAAGCCTTTTTCAAATTACATGAATTTGATTAATAAGAGACCCAAATATTAACCAATAAATCGGTATTATTACCCAAACGGTCACGACAATAATTAAAAAATATTGAAGATGTAAGCTGCTTAAAAGTGGAATATAAAAATGCTAAATTCTTGCTTTAGTCCAATAAGACTAAGCGAATCATAAACAAATATTAATTATGTATTTAAAAATGAAATAATTAGTTAAATATATTGCAAGATGAATCAAATATTTCAAGATTAAAAATTAGCCCTTACCCGTCAACGTCTCAACACAACATACAAGATCTCATATTCAAAATTCAAGACGTTGGACAAAATTAGCTATGCCGATGTTTTATTGGCTAGTTTATAACATGTGATTAACACTATTAACCACGTAGCGCCAAGTAATAGAAATACTCTATATTAAATATAGTAATCTATAGTAAATTAAATTCAAGAATTGTAGGTATAAAATAGCATACTGCGCTCCTAAAATCGCTAATCACACGAAATAAACCCATTCGTGAATAGATGTTACTGGCGACTTAAATATTAAATATCGAAAATCATTCGCAATTGAATTGAAATTTTAGTGTAGCGGAATAAGCATATATTCCGTTACAATATATGTTATTAATTATTAGTATTATACGTTTGTTCGAATATTAGATCTTGCATTGGGATGCATTGGTTGAGTACTGTGCCAGTTGTGTAGGTTTTATTTCGTTGTACTTAATTACGTGTCCAAAGAAGACTCATTTAGTTGTTTCTGTAGATATTAAGCCATATTTCCCCTTCGCCCCTGCAACTTAACTTTTCTAAATACACATAGGTCAGTGATATTAATTTAAATAATGTTCATAAACGTCGCCAAAAGAGAGCATAACAGGCCGCGCTGGCCGCGCTGTTGAAACATTTTTGGAGACCGCACCTAATTTTTACGTAATTTCGCACTTTCTATTGGCATCCTCGGAAATGGGCTGGGTCGCCGCACTGTTATTCGTCAACAATGGCCACTGTGGCCTATGATGCAAATAGTAATGGACGTAAACATAACGTACCCTCTCTTTTGAAGTCATATAGCCTTTAATTCGGAATATAAAAGTATATATAAAAGCAGGAAATTTAATGATTTCTCATGTTTTTCTGTGAACGTTTGTTTCGAATGTAAGCATTAAAAAGAATTAGGTAATACAAATTTGCAAAAAACTGGATGGTCGAGATGAAATCTGGTCAATCCAAGATGTGGCTAATGCAGCAAAACGCATCCGAAAACGGGACAATTTCAGTTTAATATATCTGTCACAGATTGTATACTTAGTTCATTCTAACCTCGTTTGTAACAATGGAATTGCTGGCGTCTCATGAGTTAAACTGGGTTGACAAAATTTAGGGCAAAACTACAGTAAGCCATACTAATTTGTTTATTTTCAATCGCTTCAAGAAGCATAGTAGGTAACATAAATACCCACATGAACACCTCGGTAGTACATAAATATTACCAATAATATTACGCAATTCATCATAGAAGTCTTTCTGTGATTTTTTGTTGCGGTTTTATTTTATGCGGTATTTTGTAGCTGTATATACAAAAAAATCTGATTGACTAAACTTAAGAACCTATTTGAAAAAACTTAATTACTTTTTATAAATTAAATAAATGTGTCGAGCTCTTATATAGGAGAACTATAGGTATATATTATATCAGTAAAACCATGAGCTTCTTGAACGGTGCGAAAAAGATTTTTTTTGGTATCATAAAGAAGTCTTTTCGATACGCAAAGTAGTGTCGAAAAGAAGCTCTTTTCGACACTACTTTTGTTGACTGATTACTATGATATTAACAAAATTGTTCAATGCCAAGGCTCACTAGCAAAAATTTCGACACCGTTTTGAATGGGATTCCTAATAATACAGACGTCAAAAGTGACAAGACGGACGTCCAACTTTTGATAGCGACTTGAATAAATTAATGGTTTTTATTAAAAAACGTGCAAAAATAGAATAAAATACACGTTTTAAAAGATATTTAGGGCACTCGCACGTTAGGAAACTCCCCGCAAGCGGGTCGTTTCCTAATTTCGTGCTCGTGCGATAAAATATGGTCTTTTAATATAGTATCTTAATATACTATTTCGATTTAAATAAGTCTAAGTGACCATAAACGTTGATTTTGATTGAATTTCTGCTATAAGTTTTAATACGTTTTAAACAAAAACAATATCTCTCAACTGATATACTTGTTGTAGCAATCAAAACAAATAATTTCAAAGTCTCCAAGAATATTTCTTCAAGATGATTGTCCTTCAAATATTTTATTATTGAGGGAATGTTTAATGTTTCCAATTGATCGTCCTGATAGATAACCTGTAATTTATTGATTCATTTAAGTTTGTTAAAAACGTTTTAGAAAAAACTGGTATTACATATGTCGAAAAATGTTTATTGTATTCATCATAATTTTGTGAATCGGCTGCAGTAAGAAAATCATTGGGAAATATCTGCAAATCTTACTTCTATTTGCGCAACAACTAACAAGTTGTCCCCGGTATTTCATAAAAATAAAATTCGTAGAAATGTCTTTTCGGTACCCAATGGCGCGGGCTAGTCAAACAGATTTGAGGAATAGGTCGCGGCTACGAGATGGGAGCAAAGTATCGAATGTGCAAAGTTTTGAAAACGTTATTTCACTTGTCGTATGGCCCTTCGCTCGCATCGCTCGCTACGGAGGCTCACGAGAAGGAAACTAACCAGGTGCTAACCCAATCTAACCCAAGACATACCCAAAATCAAGAAAATAATCATTTTGTCGAAAGCTTCGGGTCCGCTCGGGATTTTTGATACTTTACACATTCGATACTTTGTGGCTTTCCCGCGGCTACTACCAGCCACGCCTACTCGCAGTACTCGGTCGCAGTCGAGGCGTCGGCGACTGGTGAAGGTGTAGGAAAACGTGATTTGCCTCTACGTAGCAGTTTACACAATTTTCCATACGCTTCTAGGCAACCAGCTGTACATTGTGACGTTTAATAATATGATTGAATATCTTACTGTTGTTTCCCGATAGGATTTAAGTAGAAATACTACTATGTGAATGATGAATCGTCTTTAGAAAATGAGTGGTTGTTAGAAAGATATGAGATCCAATCGTACTAGGTTTGTTATTATTTTCTTTTTCTTGATTTTGGGCATGCCTTTGGTTAGTTTTGGTTAGCACTTGGTTAGTTCCTGTTTGTTGAGCCCCCGTAGCGAGCGTTGGGCCATGCGAAAAGTGAAATATTAGTTTAATGATAAAAAAATTGAGTTAAGAGCCGATTTATAGTGGATATACAGCAGCTTGCATGTATTTCCGCGAATATTTTCCACAAAGAATACCTCCTTCTTTATGATATATTCCCCTGCTCACCATTCAAAACATATTACAACAATAATAATGTATACGCCGATGATTGCCGAATGTATGGGAAATTGTGTAACTGCTACTTAGCGTCAAGTGCAAAACGTGCCTTTAGTAATGTGAGATAACTTATTTCTTTTCGCAGTTGGTTGGTCCAGAGAAAATGCGGTATCCCGCAATTTCAAAAATTTGATTAGATGCTAACTCATTTCTCAAAAATTTTATAAGACTAAAATTATTTGTGTTTCTACTTTATATGTTCTGAAATGCAACCGATCAAATAGTTTTCAATTACGTTTTGGACATGCCTAAAAAATTGATATTGAAAAGGCGAAAAGGTTTGTCCATGTTTTTTTTGTCAGTACTTTAAGAACTGGCTGAGGACGGCCATAAATTAAAATTTCTATTCGGGCAGTATCATTAGGTCTAGAAAATGCAGTTTCCAACAAAGAGCAAATTATATCTTAAATGCGGTTATTCATTTTACCTTACATTAGTATTAAAAAAATCATATGTGCAGTTCACACACGGTAGAAGTGAAACCGTCATAGAACTAAACCAATTGTTGATATGTTCTATATTGTTGTGGAGGATTCATGTTTACGTTACAAATGTTTGTCTATGCTCCACTTCTATTTACAATAATTCAAAGATATTTGTTAAAAGGTTTAGTTAATTTTTAACTGCCATTTATCAATATCAGTTTTTAGCAAAGGTAACCAGGTGCTGTTGAAACTAACAGAAGTTGAAGCAACACATAAATCTTTATTTAATAAAATTATAGCACTTTCCTTAATTCCACGTTTTTTAGATGATGGTTCCTTTGTTAAAATACTTGAAGCCTTCCATTGTATTCTGTGATTGTTAACAAATATGTGATTTGTGGAATTATGTATTTTTAATATGAGTTTGGTGTTCTTTTATACGTTTTGATAATGGTCTACAGGTTTCACAAAATTTATTGCATTCACATGGTATCTTAAAGATAATATTTTTAGTAATTTCAATTTCATTGAGTGGTTTTGTTTTTGTTAGTTTGGATGTAAGAGTGTTTTCTGTTTTGAAAATAGTACGAATGTTAAATTTATTACCTATTCGTTTTATTTTGTCTGATAAAAGAGGAATATATGGAATAAAGAGGTTCGTAATAGGTCTATTTTTATTTTGTCTAATATTTGGTTGTTCAAACTCAATAAAGCATTAATAATAACTATCCTATTAATTTCATTCAAAATAGGGGGAAAAGTCTTGTTGAGAGCAGTTTTCATTGGGATCATAATCAGGTAGCTCATAGAACTTATGAGTGCGAAACTAACCCAAACTAACCTAAACTAACCCAAACTAACTAGTTTGGTGCGAAAATTTAATATTTTCGCACCGCATCGGCACTGATGCGCGTTCGCGTTCGCTGGAAATCTCCCACGTAGGATGACGCGTAACATTAATAGGGCCAAAACTGCGAGACTGAAGTGTTAATATAGATTGAACTCTAAGCCTGTTCTCTATCTCATGTAACTGTCGCAGAGAAATATGGTAATGACCACTTGCCATTTGCCTGTATTTAACAAATCTATTTTCAAGAGGGTGTATTTGAAATTTCTAATCTTTGGTAGTTTAAATGTAGAAAATTTGACAATAATTTTTTTGTGCCCCTCAAACTGAATTTTGCTTATTTCAAGGTTTTGACAAATTTAACTCATCAATATTTTTGAGCTTTTCATCTTTGCTTGGCCGTATTTTGATATTTTTTGATAAATATGTAACAAGGGTAATTTAAAAAAAAATGGATGGTATAGAGTCTTCTTTTAACCGTGTTTTTAGTAAATCTATTTTAAATAACTTACTAGTGTTTGTACTTTTTGTTGTACTGCCTTCATTAAAATGAGCTTCACATATTTTCGTGTTGTTTGTTTGTGTTGTATAGCTTTTAGTCATTTTTGTTGTAAACTTACGTCCTTAAAAAAACCGAAAACATGAACTTTAGGGCCATTTTTATAGTTTCCATTACAGTCACTCTTGATGCATAATTACACTAAGTATCAGTTACCGCAAAACATGCAATTAAACACGAACAGTAACGTATAAACGGTGCTGTACTAATACCCACTTAATGTTGTTGGATGTATACAAACCGCCTAGCAACAGGTCTTTAAGTCAGAAATATATAGTTTGACGTATTTAAAAATGAGTCTAACAATATAATTTGTATACCTAAATATAAAACGAAATATTAGGTACGAGTTTCACGCACTTAAAAGCACATAAATAGATCCGATTTCAGAAAAATGCAAGAAAATAACACTGACTGTGGAGTACCGCAGCCATTATACTAACCCAAATCAAAGATACGTACAGGTAATGTATCTTTGCCCAAATTAATTGTTTGTTTTGTTTGCGCTGTTGCTGGCTCTATAAAGAAAGTACAGTAGACGATAACTGACGCTTGTTGGGACAAAATTGACAGAATTAAATTATTTTTAACTCTGTAAGCTTTAGTTAGGACCAGCGGTACTGCCAGTTATTGAGATCGGCAAATTATCCGGCGATGTATGATTTTAAATATGTATGTAAAAGCAAGGTATCTGTCTATATTGGATAGGTATAGATACATAATATGAATAATGTATCTAATATATATGCACGTATGTATGTATTTAGAGAGATGGTTAGTGATAATGCATGAAATTTAAAACGTATTTACTTACTTGTTCTCATTTCGAGAATTTCTACACAGCGCACAGCGGCACGGCGCCGCCGGCGGCGGCATATTATCGAGAGTATACTGTATTATTTTACGAAAGTGCACGAACAGGGTAATAGTATTAGATAATTAAATAAATAAATTATGAAATACCACATTATAAAAAGAGGAAATAACACCTTATGGAAATATGTTTTTTACAATATTAGAGAAATTGTAATGTAAGAGATACATTCTTTATATACAGACATTCTAATATTCGCTATTATCGTAGTAGTCTGGCAAAGTTGCAAGCAATTGCGCGTCGACGCCGATTGAATACCCTTCCACCCGTAAGCCCCTCTCATTCATATTCGCTCCAAGTAACAAATGCCTATATGCAATACGTCACGCACTATAATTTTGTGAGCAATCCTTTTGTAGAGATTTTGTTGTTGAAACTCACTGAAGGAGCCACAGAATTAAATAAACATACAATCATTTGACATATGAATCAGCGTCTTCAAAACCATTAAAGGGAGGCAATCCAAATACTAACACCTACTTGCTAAATTAGTCCTTTAGTTTATTTACTACCATACATAGCTTATATGCAATCACATATAAAAAATAACAATAAAAGTAAAAGTAAACTGGGCAACACAAAATGTAATTAACAGTTTTTTTTTAATTTAAATTTTCTTGGCATTCGAAGCTTGTCATCATTTAATATAATTTTATTCACTACAAATTTTCTTGAAAATTATAAAAGAAAATATTAAAATCACCGTTTGATCGATACTTGAGATTGAATTTATGGCGTCAGCTCAAGCGGTCATTGTTATTAAAAATGTTTTATTTTAAAATCGTCCATTGTTATATATCTGCAAAGAACAATGCTTGATTAAAAACCCATGAGTAATGGATTGTTGTTCACGGGCGTGCGTAATGGCCACTGTTACTTATTTGCAGGCAATTTTTTTTATGACTTTGGCAAACACACTAAAGGAACAAGGAACATCCTATGGCACTCGACGAGCAGTGTGTGCGCGAAGATGTTGACTGACACGGTTCTTGAATAGTTGTAGGTTATAATTAGGGGGAAACAGATGTCCTGGGAGTGAGTTCCACCGTTGACTGAATTATCAGTCAACGGTTCCACAGTAATGCCGTGCGCCAGACAAAGGAGTTGTTGTAAAGCGACGAACGGGTGCGCTCTTGCCGTCTGTCGCGACTGTCTGACAAGCGTTGCTGGGGGTGGGATGATGCGGGCCAAATCCTGGGAACATCTGCCACTATAAGCTGCTGTAATATAAGCAAAATAATTAATAAGTGAAGAGTAGTGGCTTTGTGCATGTATGAATCATACTAAATGAGACACCTTGTATTCCATGCAAAATTTTAATCCAAAAAGGACTTCTTATAGAAGCATAACAGAGCGCTTTCAGCCTAGGCCATCATCAGTGTTACTTGTCATTTGGACCTGAAGAGCATATCAACGAAGAGAAACAAACAACACCAACAAACAATGGTCAAATCACAATTAAAAACTTAAAAGTCACATTATTTTAAAAGATATACATAATTAAAGGCCGATGCCTAAACCACGCTTTTTCGTGGAACGACATTTTGTCGGACTCGGTGTCGGGCTCTTTCTCCAAAATATGAAAATGAACTCATGCAGTTTTTAGACAACACGCTGTCATGCAAAATTATCGGTAATTTTGATGCACTTGTGCAATTACTTCCGAATATATCCCTCATATATACAAAATCCCATTAGAGGAGTGCAATTATCGGAAAATGACAGCGATAATTGCACTGTAGAAACCGAAAGAGCACGGCGATAATTGCATCGTACGTATCTATGGTAATTCCATTGTAAACTTAGGATGACAGCGACAATTTATAAATAACGTCAAAGTCAAGTGAATATATATTATTAAAAATGTCTCGTTTCGGATTAAAAAAATCGCATTTTTGCGTCTCTTTATTTTATTTACAGTTACATGCACGTTTTTGTATTAAAAAAGAATAAAATGTATTTTCTAAAACCATGTCCTTATTCGGGAAATATTCCTCCGAATTACACTCGTGCATCGAAATAACCAGATAATTTTGAAGTCGAGCGTGTTGTTTTAGAAAAACTGCATTCGATTATTTTCATATTCATATTCATATAAATATGAAAAGGAACTCATGTACTTTTTAGACAACACGCTGTCCCAGATAAGCCATCTGGGACGCTGTCATGCAAAATTACCGGTTATTTTGATGCACTTGTGCTATGACTTCCGAAAATACCCTTACAATATTTGTTACAGCAGGGATGACGATTAGTGGGCGTGTGTTAAGAGAATAACTTTGATTCCTAAAATTTTAACGTGTGAGAAGCAGATTGTCTTATAGATAACATTAATAGTTTAGTGTTAAAATTGACTAGTTTGATTGAAATTAAGTCAACTGCGAATCTAACAAATAAGCTGTAAAAAATAATTATTTTGTATGATAATGTATGTAGTGGCATAAATATATTTAGGTGTGTTCGCCAAGCCTATATGAATTCTTTATGTTGCCGTAGTGAGGTACTAATACACATGAACAGTTTCAACCGAGGTTTCAACTTATATTAGCATATATTTATGTCGGCACATACTATAATATATTAAGAATCTTGAAAAATAGAATTCTACGTATGTGCTAGCCAGATGTTCAAAAGACGTGATAGTTGTTTTATTAATAGTAACTGTTTAGTTCTCTTCTTTTTTTAAATATTATCGACGCATAAATAGATGTCTGTACATGACGCTACAAACTGCACAGGACGCATTCATGGAGGTCTCTGGCAACAAATATATAATGGGTTAAATTGTAACAATGTTGCACAATTGAAAGCTCAATCTCCTGGCGATAGAAAAATAATACCACACACAAGAGATGAAATTTTCAATAAAATCGTCTTTATATTTTTTGACTCTATTTAAAAAGACATGGCTGCCACTTCTTCTCTTCAAAAAATTTAATATATCTCTTCATTGAGCACCGATATAGATACAAGTTAATGTTTTACTTTGATCTTCAAAATAAGTATGTTATGTATTATCAGCCAGACGTCTATATACATAGACATCCAAAAATAAACGATTTAGAAAATCCATTCTACAACTCAGTAGTGGCAAATATCAAACTATATCTGAAAAAAAGAACATTAAATGCCAAAAGCTAGAAAGTAGACACAAACTCAGTAGCTATGAATTAACTCAGAGTAGAGCTAAATATTGTGGGCTCTGTTTCGAGAAACATAAAAACTTACAGAAAAAAGTTGTAAAACCTGAGAAAAGGAACGAAAAAAGTGCTAGTGGAGCAATACACCGGGCTAAAGCCAGGTGAAGAACTTTTTGAGTTACTCGTAAAAAATGTCAAAAATTCCTTTTGCTGCAAACGAATGCCTTATGATCTTTAACGGTTTTTTCATTTGCCCCTTGAGATATCATCTCATGAACATGGCGGAATTCTGCAATTAGTCGAAGCGGTACAGCAAAGAAAACGGCATTTTAGATTAAAAGCAAGCCGCTTTGCATAAGTTATCTACAGACCTAAAAACATGATTTTATCTGAGGAAACCAAACTTTGGTCCCTTAGGATCCAAGATGGCGGCTGTTGTCCAAAAGGGCCGCTAAAATGTATATTTCGTGTTTCTTGTACGATTCGATTGAAGAATGGGTGGTTTTCGGGTATGTTTTGTCTGTACATCGCGAATTTGAATAAAAAAGAGCAATTTATTTGAATTTGAGTAGAAAAAATATTAATTGCTCAGTTTTTTTTCAAATTTACACTTTTTTGGAAAACACATTATCTTAGCCCGGTTTTCTCAGGCACAAACAAGGTTGAAAAAGATGGTTTTATTGTTTACGTCAGTAATAAATAAATGCTTAATAAAAAACGACGGATGCCAGGATCACCTCACCTTATATGTCAAATTTTGACACATAAACTTCAATTTATTTTTAATTTTATTTTTCAGTCTAGAGTGCTTTGATTAGGTTAGAACTTTTAGTTTTTGGTCAAAGAGCACGTAAAAAATACCAATACCGTTGTATTGTCTAGTATTTTCGTTTTATTGGGTTTCAAATTTGCTAAAATTAGGTTTTTTAGGTTAACTCCGTTTTTTCAAATGGAATGATAGTGGCTCATTAAGATATTTTCAAAGATAATTTTTTCACCATTCGTTTGATACCACACATTATTTTTATTTTCATCAATTCTCGCAAAAATGCACGAATATTAAAAAGATATACTTTGTTATTATGCAAATAAGAAAGCCTAGGTTACACCTAATTGGCTACTATTTATTTATTTATAATAGCATCAATATGATATTAAGTTGATTGTTTAAACTAATACATAAAAAACAAATTATGGTTCTAAATGTTCAAAGTGTCCACCCTGTTGATCATAACAGTGATGAACGTTTTCAATGGTCGTCCTAATAACGTCTCCTAGATGATGCGATGTTATGCTTTGGATCGCTTCTCGCACCTTATTTTCCAGTTCTTGCCGGGTTAGTGACGGAGTATTGTATACTTTATTTTTAAGCGTTCCCCAAACAAAGAAATCTAATGGAGTTACATCAGGTGACCTAGAAAGCAAAAAAAATAGTACATTAGAAAGGTATAAAGCAGAAGATTAATAAAAAAAGTACCTTGGTGGCCATTGAACAGCCCCATTAGCCCTAGAGCACCAGACTTACTTTTCCATACGTAATCGCCAGACATTCGTAAATTTGACGAGTTTTGAAATAATGGAATATAAAATTTTAAAAATTCTTTATTTTTTTATTTTCAATAAAATAGAGCGTTTTCTAACATGTTAATAACAAAATCAAAGTAAAAAGAAATATTTAAATTTTACTGTTTAGCACAGGTAGTACATTTATCTGAGCGATGCTGACCACAAATTGGACGATTGCACCGCATGCAATATGTGGTGGTCATTCGTTGAAGATTGGTTGGACAAAAGAAACAAACTTTACGCTTCTTTTCAACTTGAGTGGTCCTTTGTTCATGCATATCTAAATCTAAGAGTTTATAAATACTCTGTCGAACTGAGCGTTGTAAAGTGGGTATATATTTTATTTGTTCTAGCCACGGCCTTATCAAAGTATTTTTTAATTCCAACATATATTCTTGACGGGATATTGTTTTTTTATTTACCTTAGTTGTATTGGTGCAATAGAGAGCATATGAGTTTATTGAGGCCATATTCAACATGGTCAGTGGCCAGCGTTTTGTTTTGAGACTGCAATTCATGCCAACGGTAACGCCAGACTATCGTAAATTTGACGACTTCACTAGCACTAACTGCATAAGTGACACTAAAACCGAAATTACATGTGTATCAACGTAAAGAATAATAGTGGGGAGGAAGCTATTCAAGGTCACTACACGGCCCCTTGACGGAGTGTTGGTATTTTTAGGTAAATAGAATGCGCGTCGTAATATTTACGATAGTTTGGTATTCTAGGGTTAGTTCCAATCCAGTTATCTTCAAAGGTGTTATCGAAAAAATCCCTAACTAGCGAGCATTGTGAGGGGGTGCTCAATCTTGTTGAAAGTACATGTGTATACGGTAACAATTCAATCCAACTCTCGCTTGAAAATTTCTTTCCTCCATCAAATGCGAATTTTCTTGCGACCAATAATACCTTTTGTTGTTTCGGTTGAACATACCTAAATTTGTGAATCGGCTTTCGGGGGAGTAAAGAATTTTAAAAGGAAATCTCCTATCTTCTTGATAATTCTGCAGAAACCACGGACAGTATTGCATTCTTCTAGGTAGGCTGGTAATTTTCTTGTTAATGCTGATTAATATTTATAGGAGCAATATTTATATTTATACTGAAGAATAACTAAGTTGACAATGCATAGCAATTTCTCTGATAGACGTTGTAATAAAATGTTCAATGAATAAGAGCACATCAATTTCTTTATCTTCGTCAACAATAACTTTATCCTCTCCAGCATTATTATTATCTGGCTCAATGTGCATTTTTTGTTCTAATTCAGGAAAATAGTGACGAGTTGGACCTTGGAACCTTTCAGCATACAACGTGAAGGCGTAGATAGACCCTGCCTTATACGCCGGGGTATGGCTTGTTCATATTTGAAACTATTATTTGAAGCGAGAAGGCATCGTGAGTCTGCAGTGAGATGTTGGCTGATTATTGGTTGGTGCTGCCACATGTGAGTCGGTGGATGAAATTCACCACAATTGTATAATAGAATAACGTACAACAATCATGTTGTACGATTTTTGTTACTATACTAATTTGAATTTTTGTGAAAATTTATGAAAATAAAAACAATGTATGGTATCAAACGAATGGTGAAAAAATGATCTTTCAAGATATCTTAATGAGCCACTATCATTACATTTGAAAAAAGGAGTTTACCTAAAAAAACTAATTTTAGCAAATTTGAAACTCAATAAAAGGTAAATAATAGACAATACAATGGTATTGCTATTTTTTACGTGTTATTTGAACTCAAAGCACGGCATAATAAACAATCGGCATGCTCACTCGCCGTTAATCGCACTGCAATATTAGAGTACGAAACTTTTACCTTGGCGGCGCTATTCGGGGGTCTTAGTCAGGGCCGGATTAAGGCGTATCGACATTTTCCGATAAAATAAACTATTGATAGACAGGGTCGTATTAAAACAAAAAAGTAATAATTTACACAAAGTATATTTAAATTAACTGATAAGAACAGCATTAGGAAAATAAACTTTATTGATTTCGCCAAGTAATTAGCTTATTTTTATTGATGGTCTTAAAGTTTCTCTTAATATTTTTCAATGTGTAATATATACGTAGTCTCAAATATAACTTAATAATATATCACGTTTGGAAAAGGGGACATGAAGTGTCAAATATTATATCGGAATTAATTAAACCTACAAAATGTTTGCAAATTCCGGATTTAGTGATAAATAATTCGAAATGTTTTTGAAATATTATTTAAATTTGTGTTACTAAATATACAAAACTGTTATTTGGCATTTTAAAATTGCCAAAAATGTCTTCATTTGCGTTTTTGTATGCCTTACTGTTTTAATATTTTTAGTAATAAAATGTCATAGTAATGATATCTAATGTCATATAACCCCTTTTGATCGTTTCAATAAAAATTATGTATGTTTTCCTTAAATGCTCAATTTAACTGCCTTTTTCAATAATAATATCTATAATATAAACTTACGAAATTGAAGGGTAGTGCATAAGAATAACCTTTCAAAAAATGCGTTACAATATTAAAATGGTTAGATTTGGAAGTTTGTCATTGATAACATCGCAAAGCGACCACATTTATTTTGCCTTGGGGTAAAAAATAATTGAACCTGTTTAATTTTACTATTTTTTTATTTTATTAAAAATAAAGGTTTTGATTTTTTACTTACCACAGAAAATACATATTCCTATTAATAACGAAAATATCATGTGAAAAACGATAAAAAATAAAAGTCGTATTTAAAAAAAGAAAGTTGATGATGTCCCCTTAAAGACGAAACGTCGGTTACCAAACTGGATATCATCATTGGATAGAGCGAGAAAAATGGCAATGCAAAAGTGCAATCCAATTTGAAATTCGTCATGAAATAAGCTCATGAAAAAAATAAAATGATTTATTTATTTATATTTCGGTTTTTCCGGATATCTCCGGAAATACTCGGAATTTTAATACTTTCTAAATGGCATATTGTTAGGCACCTAAATGCGCAATTTTTCCCTAATTTGACCGACACTGCATCTCTTACGGTCTTCGAGTTCTCCATACATAGACTCGAATTCGAGTTACCCTGTACACAAATCCACTACTGAAATCCCCCTCGTATTAAAGTCTATAAATATTAAATATTGACTCTAAACTCTTAATTACATTTTCGTGTTTAAACTGATCGTCCTAAATCTAAATAAGTAGGTATTGACCCTTAAATAGTATTTTTTAAATTGTATCCCACAGAAATACCTGATAGGATCTCTGGGAAACCGAAAAAATCTTTTTTGTCATACGCTCCCAAAAATAGCTATTTTACGGACTCATTTGAGTCCGTAAAACGCTTCTTTTTAGGCCTAGTCCCTAAAAGTCGTCATGGTAACTTTTACGGACTATTCCAAAATTCCTGATATGTCTAAATGTCAAATTTCGAAAGACATGACAAAATTGTCAAATAGTTGCTACGATATCAAATTCTAAGCTAACTTTGTCGTACATTATGATTTCAAAAATTATGGTAAATTTGCAAATTTAGGCGTTCTGAAGAATTGCAAAAAGCGTATAAATAAAAATTAAATTTTGGGAGCGTATGACAAAAAATAGTGTTGGTCACACGTACCTAAATGAAGTTTTTCAGGACTCATCTGATATTCCGGACTCGGCTAACGCCTCGTCCGGAAACAGCAATGATTCGTCCTGAAAAACTCCATTTTAGGTACTTGTAACAAAAATAACTATTATTGCAGTGTATTCGTTTGTTCCTACAGTTTTTTTGCTGCACAACATTGCCCAGGCATAGTGAAAACACGTCAAAGTTAAGAAATTACACTAGAAAATATCTGCTATATCATAAAATCTAGAAAATTAATCTACGATTCTCAAGAAAACTGACAGAACCTACATATGAACTATAAACTCACATCACAATCAAAAAACAAAATATATATTCAAGTCACACGCTACTGATTCCGTAATTATTTCTTTTTACTGTAACAAACGACGACAATGGCTTGATTGAGAGGTTGAACCCCCAAATGGCGGCGTGCGCGAGGATATGCGCGTAGCGTTATCGAGAAGGCGAGTGAGCTTGCCGATTGTTTATTATGCCGTGCTTAAAGTTCTAACCTAATCAAAGCACTCTAGATTGAAAAGTAAAATTTAGAAAAAGTTGAAGTCTACGTGTCAAAATTTGCCATATGAGGTGTCATTGCACTCAGAATGTCAGTATAAATTGAAATAGCAAGAAAAAAATTGGGCTTGCAATTTAAAAATCAAAAGTAGGGGTCACTTCCGGTCGAGCCGGAAGTTGACGGAAACAGCTGATTACTCTGATAAATGCAGATTTTGGCCTTATAGACGATCCCCAAATGTGTATTCTTTATCTTTACTAACAAAAAGTTATAGGGGTGATCCACTTTTGAGAATCAGCCAGTATGATTACACGTTAATTTTTTATGCTCACGTATCACCAAAGGTGAAACATATAATTTAGAGGATTTACATAATAAATCATTTAGAGTAGTATTATTTTAAGCAAGTAAATCGTTAGATCATTTAGCCAAGTAAGTCATTTAGGGTAGATATTTGCCAAGAACGTCTTTTACATATTCCTTATTGACTTCTAATTTTATTGTTTATATTTTTTATCGGCAAATTTCTGATGCGTACCGCTGATTTTATTATTTATATTGTCTCTTGATAAGCCTAAGTTAAAACGAGTTCCATACTAAAACTTGGGAATTTCCTGACTTGCGCGTCTATAAGTTGGTGGCCGCCTTTATATGATTAAGGTAGTTTTTATAAATTACAAACATTTCATTAATCTATGGTATTTACTATTAAAAAAATGAGTAAGCCTTTGTACCCTAGTTCCTTCTTTTGTTCTAAATTTTGATTTAAAATGAGTTTTCAATTTCTCAGTCCTATTTTGTTTAAATCCTTCAATTAAAATAGTCGATTTAAGAACCAACTCCTTGAAACTCTAAAACTTAAAAGCAGTAGAAGGATCCAATTACTGGAGCATTCCCCGATACTTACCAATAATATTAACCAATTTGTTTAAAAATCAGCAAACGTAAAAGTTGATAAAGTATGCGAAATCTTCTTTTTTATATATATTATATCCGTTTTGTACAACGAACTTTACCATTAACTAACAATTATTACCAATAAGTAGATACAATCATACACTTTAATCTCAACGCCTTATAAAATAGTTGCCTACTAATTGAATAAAGATACATGCCTATTACTGTAAAACAATGTTTTATGTCATAATTACTTATTGCACTTATTGGAATAAGCAAGCAATGGAAGAGTGAGCGAACACGAAAGTTGTGCAAATCTTTTCTTCATTTCCGTATACGGTTATTTTCAGTCTGTAATTTAAATGCTTAAACAGGTTTTTGATATCATTAAAAGGAATTTTTGTGAAAGAGAAAGGCACAACATAAAGATTTAATGGTCAATTTTCAAATAAACTTTCATTATTTCTTGCCGTATATTCTTAATGTTGTTTATAGGATTTTGTTGTTAAAATAGAATCGACTATTTCTCGTCAGCATAGATAGAATAGTATATTAAGATATTAGTTTTAAAAGACCATATTTTTGCACTAGCACGAAATTAGGAAACGACCCGCTTGCGGGGAGTTTCCTAACGTGCGAGTGCCCTAAATGACTTTTAAAACGTGTTTTTTATAATATTTTTCCTATTTTGCAGTTTTTTAAATGAAAAACATTAATTTATTCTAGTCGCTATCAAAAGTTGGGCGACCGCCTTGTCACTTTTGACGTTTGTATTAGCAAAGAAAATTCTACTACGAAATATTATAGTACACAATAGAAAACTCATCCCATGTTAAAAATTTGTATCTCCTATGGAAGCAGACTTTTCGAGCCTGCTTCCATCGAGCGAGTCTCGTCGTAAAAGCGACCGCGTGCCCGGCCACGTTGCCAAATTTGTGCGGTTGGAATTCGCCCGGCGCGGCGTCAAAGATAATAGATAATTCCACAATTAGGAAAATATTTGTTGGTCGAGGTCGTGTCGTGTTGTCACGCAGTAGCGACTTGAGTAGCAAGCGTGCAGGAGTAGGCGAAAAGCAGTTTTCATTTACGTATACCTAAAATAATTATTATTGAGATTTTGAGATATTAAATTGTAATCTAGGTATGGCTTCAAATGCTGGCCATTTATGCCAATATTTAACATTTTACCACTCTATAATATGATTGACAATGGGTGATATGCATAAAATTTAGGCAAATGCTTTTACTTAATTTTTTTGAAATAAACATACAAATTACGAACATCCAACAAGGATAGGTAAAGAGCAAAAGCAAATGCTTTATTTTATTCATTAATGTCAAAGATTTAGAAATAAAGGTTATTTTTGTTCAACAATAATTATAGACATCGTTGCCAAACAACGTCATCTTAAAGTTAAGGTAAATTCGAACCTAACAACTATTACTTACATTTTCATTGGTTAGATGTGAACAAATAATTTATTATGGGTGCTAAGTTATTTACGCGCATCATTGTAAAAAGTATATAATTTGGCGATTTCAGGTTGGCCAACACATTTTTTTTCATGACACACTGCGGAGGACTTTAATATGTGAACGGAATACACAAGGTGTCCGGGAAAATGTGAGAAATCTCCCGTGTTCAAATAGAACACGAAGAAATAACGTGACAAGTTCCTATATTTTTTCCCCTCCCTACGGAGATATGGGCCCCTAAAGGACGCCGCTAGAAATCGTTTTTTCTTGAATAACCTCCAAAGTACTTGACATAAATTAATAAAAATTTAGTATAAAGGTCACTAGTAAGAACTCCTTAAAATAGTTGCAACATATTTAGCTTCTTTGGTTTACC
Source organism: Pissodes strobi (assembly GCA_016904865.1). Classification (NCBI taxonomy): domain Eukaryota; kingdom Metazoa; phylum Arthropoda; class Insecta; order Coleoptera; family Curculionidae; genus Pissodes; species Pissodes strobi. The sequence goes on along the minus strand of MU185664.1, from coordinate 77,520 downwards.
AGGGGCGGACAAAATTTAACACCCTAGTGCTTATTTTTTTAACACCCTGTATGATGAAGACCCAAAAAAATGTTTGGATAGCTTGAACTTTAAGCTATAAAAAAGTATTCCCATTCAAGAGCGATAAGATAAACCGTTTTTGAGTTGTTATCCAAAAAAAAACGAAATCCGAAGAAATCAGTCGATTTTCTTAATAAAAAATAAGACATTAATTTCTTTATAATTTTTTTACTCGAAAACGGTTTTATCGATATTGAACAAGAATACTTTTTCTATAGCTTAAGGTTCATGATACACACAAATATTTTTTTGGTCGTTATCATACAGGGTGTTAAGAATATACGCATTAAGCTGTAAACCTGAGTCCGCCCTGGTAAATTAAAATAGCTAAATATCTTTTAAGGGCCCTATTTTAAGAGGTCCCTACTAGTGTTATCATATTAAATTTTTATTAACTTACCTACATCAAGTACTTTAAAAGTTATTCAAGAAAAACCTAAAACCAGCGGCGTCCTTTGGGAGCCCATATCTCCGTAGGGATGGCCGGTAGGAAAAAAATTATAGAAACTTGTCAAGTTATTTTTTCGTGTTCTATCTGAACCCGCGAGATTTCCCAGATTTTCGAAGACACCCTAACTATTTTTTAGACCCCAGTGAAATCTTTCTTTATGTTGGTAATATTCGGTGATTAAACGCGAGTGTAATTCATTAAGTTTAATGTTATTAAAAAAGTACCATATATTGACTGCTTAATTTCTTCTATTTCTGCCCTACAAAAATGTAGTTTCCAATCTTGGTCATTCCCATATCAATTCTTTACTTATTAACATCATCACAATATTACATTTAGTTCCTTGGCATTTCACACTGACATGACTGACAATGACAAAAGGTAAATTAGGATAAAATGTGGGTAAAATGTACGAAATGCCAATTTAAATTCATGATTTGACCTCCTCCCCCTAAATACGACCCTGTACCAGCTTAAAAACACCATAATTTTACATTCTTGAGGGACCCATATACGTATGCAAATTTAGAGCTCGATACAATTTAAATTTAAAAATTGGCCCCTTCTCCTAAATACGGGCCTGTTCCAGCTCAAAAATACTATAATAATTTTACAATGTCTCTGGACCAAAAAACGTATGCAAATTTATTGCTCGATACAATTTAAATTTAAAATTTGGCCCCCCTTCTCCTGAAT
>MU185664.1:46527-76303 GCA_016904865.1 Pissodes strobi | reverse complement strand
CAAAAATACTATAATAATTTTACAATGTCTCCGGACCAAAAAACGTATGCAAATCTAATGCTCGATACAATTTAAATTTAAAATTTGGCCCCCTTCTCGTGAATACGGGTCAGTTCCAGCTCAAAAATACTATAATAATTTTACAATGTCGCCGGACCAAAAAACGTATGCAAATTTAATGCTCGATACTATTTAAATTTAAAATTTGGCCCCCCTTCTCCTGAATACGGGTCAGTTCCAGCTCAAAAATACTATAATAATTTTACAATGTCTCCGGACCAAAAAACGTATGCAAATTTTCAGCATGATACGACAATTTAAATTCATAATTCTTCTCCTAAATATGGTCTTGTACCAGCATAAAAACATGATAATTTTGCATTTTTATCCAAACTAAATACGTACGCAAAATGTCTGCCCCATCGGTTTGGGATAACTGTTTTAAAATTATGTGTGTATATTGTGACAACTTGCCTTGGAAAATGCGAAATAATAAAATAATATTGAGTCGGTATAAGTGGGGGCATTTGGCAACACTGCGTCGCGTTCCGGCCGGCGACACGAGGGTTACCGCATATTATATACGTTTTACGGGGGCATTGATGTCTCCGTACCGATTCACAGATTGCCATTTGAATAAGCAATCTATTCGTAGTAGAATTTTCTTAATATAATATTCTTTGGTATTAGTAGGAATCCCATTCAAAGCGGTGTCGAAATTTTTTGCTAGTGAGCCTTGACATTAAATAATTTTGTTAATATCATAGCAACTAGTCAACAAAAGTAGTGTCGAAAAGAGGTTACTTTCGACACGCCTTTGCGTATCGAAATGGAATCATTTTGAACGCAAAATAGAAAATAGCTATTAATGTAACTAGTTACAAAATGGACGTCGTTTTTTTACTAGACATGAAGATTGGACCACGAGCGTAGCACATCGTGTGCAAAAAACACGTTATTTTGTATCGTGTGTCATACAAAATTTTTTGTAATTCAGTCATTACGGACAAAAACAACATAGTTTCATTTTCATTTAATTAATAATAATTATTATTATTATTTAGCGATGTAACAATCGTGATATAAAGGTAACCATGGCAAAGCGTCTATGTCAGATATTTGCCAAAATATCCACTTTCATTTCGTTTGTGAAATTTGGTACCCAAAATTAGTGAATCTGAAGAGTTTCTGCCTTCCGACGTTGAAGAAGCTGCAAAAGGAGTAGTAGCAAATTTGCTGCCAACTAATTCCAAGATAGCGTATGAAACGACTTACCACGAATTTCCAAAAGTGGTGCGAGGCGAAGCAAATAAATATTGAATTAACGGTGTCAGAAAAGGTTCTTCTCGTCTATTTCTCATACAAATCAAAAGAATTCAAGCCTTCTACGATGTTGAACCACTATTCAATGTTACGCACAACAATATTTGTTAATAGAAATGTGGGCATAAGTAAGTTTACCAACTTGATTGCTTTTTTGAAAAGGAACGCAGAAGGATATCGGCCAAAAAAATCGAAAACTTTCAGTAATGAAGATTTTAGCAAATTTTTGATAGAAGCAAATGATCACGATTATTTAGGCTTAAAGGTAATTTTTCGAATAGCAGGAGGTTGTCGGAAAAATTAACTCGTACATATGCGTACCAAAGCCGTTAGTGACTGTGGTTCCCTTATAAAAATAAGTATCGAAGATACAAAAACAAAAATTGCAAGGTTGTTTATAACAGCGGAAGGTGATATACCTGAAATTAATCTCATTGCAATTGTTCAAAAGTATATTCAAATAAGTATATTAAATAAGTTAAGTGATCCGTATTACTCTTCCCCATCAGACATCGATATGCTGATTGATGCTGATCTCGACTATGATCTGATTTTAGATAGTGTATATAGGTTTGGCAAGAACCTCCCCATGTTGCAAAATACTCATTTAGGATGAGTAATTGCAGGAAAAGCTCCTGTATCTAATTCTTGTTTGAACAATCGTTGTAATCCTGCACGTGGAGACGTGTCCGGTGTATGTTTGAACAATCGTTCAACTCATCTTCTTCTCAAGATTTATAACCCTGCACGTAGAGACGTGTACGGTGGAGTCTCTCTGTTTGTTCAATCCTCTGAACAAAACTCTCCCAATAATCTAGTCGATCTACCCCTCAAGTCACCTGCTGAGCATAGAAGGCTGGGTGACTCATACTCTACTGCTAAAAAACGGAATCGTTGTTCGCACCATAACCAAGGGACAAAGTTTGGTTAATCTCCTTTACCCGATTATGACAATACTGAATTATTTTAATGTAGTTGACATTACGAAATGTTGTACTTCGAGAAGTGCACTCTCTTTTTTGGTGTTTGGTTTCTGCGTGTTTTAATAAACATAAAGCGGTGTTGCCGCCATTCACGTGATACTTAAAGAAGTATTCTCTAAAATAGAATGTATTTAGCGATTGGAAATGCAGTATAATCGTGCACTAGTTAAGCATCTACAACGTTGTAGCTCTCTCTGTTGGCACCAAGATCTTTTGGGCCATTTTCTCATTTTGTTTGCACAGATGCAGATGTTTAGAAAATATTTGCTGCACTCTGTGTTACCTTTTTTCAACAGGACTCTTTGAGCGTTTTAACGCATTTTCTAGAGGCAATACAAATTGTAGCGTCTCTCCTGTTGAAGATAGAAGGTAAAATGGCGGACGGAAATTTGTGGTAGACAAAGCTATTCCTGTCCTCGAGATTCGAATCAACTGTTCGAAGTCTTTATCTATATCCCTGGTGAAGTTAATTGAGAGAATCGAAGAAGACGTAAAGTACAAGGTATTTTGTGTGAACGAAAAGCAGTTAGCTTAAATACAAGAAAGTTCAATTAAATTCAGTAAAGAAAGGAGTTATCTAGTTTATTTTAGATTTAAATAATCAAGAAGTTTTGTTAAACATGTAATAATAGTTAACCGAATGTACAGTACCTATTTAGTTTTATGTGTGAAATGATAAATGCCTGAAAGTAGTTAGAAATTATATTTAATGCAAATTAATTCTTGCATTATTAAAGTACGTGATACCTAAAATACATGTTTTAATTGTCACCCTACGAATAAAACCCCCGCCAACCTATTTTGACACAGTCCACTAATTAAAGTGGTTAATTATAAAGTTAATTACGACCCCTCCTTTATGGTAATAAATGATTTAGGAATTAATTGTTTATACCGACCAGGTGTCATCCTACTTGGTTTTTCATTTTAATATTATTCTGAGCTCCATGTAGAAAATCTTCACCTCCTTCTATAAATATTAACTAACCAATTATAAATTATCGGCTATACATGGACACAGATTAGTTGTTTGTTTAATTATCGGTATACCGGGGACGTTTATTATGCAAAATATAAATTGTTTACCAAGTTTGTAGATAAAATAAGCAATATGAATGATACTCCGTGCAAATAATGTTGTTAATTGGTATATTGTTACGTACATGTGTTGCATTTAGATTGCGCATGCAAATACGTGCCTGAAATTCAAATCGAACTTGTCAATATTATAACAAAATTAATAAGACTGGCGCAAGAATAAACAGTCCCCTTTTCTTACTTAAGGAGAGTGAAAAAAAATGGCTATACATCGGTGAGCCCTTCGATGATTTAAACATAGCTCTTCTCATTACTCATGATATTATTGAAAATTCTTTAAGAACATAATTATGTTTTTGAAGAAAACACTTGTTTAGGCGAATTCAGAACATCTTTCCTGGGTATAGTTAATAAGAGTGAGTCGTCAGATTAACGCTTTAGATGTCAGATTAATGTTCATTCGGGTACTTTTTAGATATTTAGCATTTTTCTCTAAAATGATTGAGGGTGAAGTTGAGGGTTTTGACGACTCTATGCAAGCGTTATAAATGTAAATATTAAACAATGCACATCTGGCGGTATCTGTGACGGGAATGTGTTTTGCAGGCTGTCTGTAACCGTTAGCGTAAAACCTGTTCTTTTCATGTCGATGATCTCGATATAGAATATGTTTACACATCAATGTCTCAAGTACTAGCAGACTCGCTCAATTTTTTTATCCATTCGTCAGTTTTCTTTACACTGTCAATATTAACATAGAGAACGTAACGTGTGCACGAAGATGTTGATTGACACGGTTCGTGAATAGTTGTAGGTTGTAATTAGTCGGAAACAGATGTCCTGGGAGTGAGTTCCACAGTGATGCAGTGCGCCAGACAAAGGAGTTCTTGTAAAGCGATGTTCTAGGTCTTTCCAGTTGTACAACGTCTGTTGCGACTGTCTGTCAGGCGTTGCTGGGGGCGGGATGATGCGAGCCAAATCCTGGGAACATTTGCCGTGAAAATATCTGTAAAACAGGAATATCTCGGCCACATGTCTGTGGTGTTCTAGACTATCCAAATTCAGGGTCAACTCCGAGTTGCCAACGAGACACACAGCTCTCTTCTGAATGGAATCCAGCAGCTTTAGGGTGTGCTTAGGTGCGGTACCCCAGATGTGTAACCAATATTCTATGCACGGTCTTATTTGCGCCTTGTAGAGCAAAAACAGCTGCTGCGGTGTACACAGTTTTTTGTTGCGAAATAGCGCACCAAGCTTCTGCGAGGCTGATTTTGCGATGTTAGCAACGTGGTCAAGCCAGGACATATTGCTGTTGACCGAGACACACAGTATTCCGATTGACGAGGGTGAAGGAATGATCGATCCTGCCATAATGATATCAGGGCCCGCCGTATTGGCTTTCTTGGTAAACCCGGCTGCTTGGATTTTTGCTGCATTGAACTGGACCAAATTCCTGTCGCCCCAGGTTCGAACTTTCTCCAGAACTTGATTAATTGTTGTAATCTGCCCCCTTGAAAGACAAAGGTACTGTCATCTGCAAAGCTGTAAGCAGGATTATTGGTTTCGGTCCGCAAGTCATTAATATAAATGAGGAATAGAGTTGGTGAAAGTAATGTGTCTGAGATGTGTCCATCAATTGCAACGTGTAGAGATCGGTTCTTAAGAAAACTAGCAAGCCAGCTGCAGAGAGACGCTGGTAGTCCGAAGGACGGCAGTTTGTTGAGCAATCCGTCATGCCAAACGCTGTCAAATGCCTTCGAAGATTCTCCGTAGTTTTCAATTGCCCTACTGCATATATGAGTGCCATAGGCCAATATATCTCCTATCGATCTCTGTTTGCGGAAGCCATATTGGTTATCGCTAATTATTCTGTTGGTGTTGAAACAGACCGACCCTAGGTATGCGAATTAACAAGGAAAAGTTCTAAAATAATGAAATTCACCTACAAAATTGGAATAGACTCAGTATTATAATAAGCTTTAAAAAACGCTCATTTCAGGCAATCGTACCAAATAAGGGTCGAGAGGCAGGTAGAATAGGGACGCGCGCCTGGAATCCGGACTAAGGGTACGTCCATAGTGCACCGCTTCTCGCTTCTCGTTTCACCGCGGCAGACTAGCGATAAAAAAATGTATAAAGGAATGGTAGCGCAAAAGCTGATTAAGCAGGTTGAAAAAGCTGCAGGCGCACTATGGCCACGCGCTACCATTCCTTTATACAATGTTTTATCGCTAGTCTGCCGCGGTGAAACGAGAAGCGAGAAGCGGTGCACTATGGACGTACCCTTACACCCGACGCGAGACCGATAGGTACGTCTTTGTCTAATGCAGTGGTTAAATGGGTGGGATTGGAATGTTTGATATTTTCTTGCCGCACTTACAGAATTAAATGGGATCATTTCCATATAAAAACGCGACAAAAAGCACGGATAGGCAGAAGAAACCTTCTCTCTAACCCTATACCTTCGCTTTCGGGCTGAGTGGTTTTCCCTATATACCTTCGCTTTCGGGCTGAGTGGTTTTCCCTATATACCTTCGCGTTCAGCTGAGTGGTGTCTTTACAATCTTAACCTTATCCCCGTAAACTACTTCCTAGCAATTATCGTTAATTACTAAGTAATTAGTATCTGTCTTAACGATGAAATGAAGCGCCAACAAACGTAGTGCCGCAGGCACTAGTTCCAGGGGAGAAGAACCTGCTTCTTCGTCCATAGGTAAATAATGGGTTTATATTTTCCATATTTTAAATGGATAAACTACAAGACATTGTTTTAATAATGTTTTTTTATACTCAAAGAAAAGGGAAAGGGTACAGCAAACTCATAGTACAGTAGATTGGAGTTCGGTAAAATACGTTCTTTTGTTTGGGACTTATTCCTGCAATAGGTGGTGTACAAGATAAATCTATTAAATCAAACTAAACTTCTGTATTATAAATCAACAACAAGATGGGCTATTGATAGTAAGAACTTTAAATAGGTATTCCCCAAAATACTACTAATAAACAAATATAAAACAGGGACCTACTGCGTCGACTGATGCCTTCGTCCCGCCCCCCAAAAGAAACCTTCGGGTCACCCCCCAAAAGAACCTGATGACGTAATTCCGTGGGGGATCCCATACGTCCTGGTCAAGATCTTACCGATTATGCTCTCTACTTGTTGCTAACTTAGGTATCAATTCCTTAAGGTGTGTAAGTATACCAGGTGGTATGTACGAGGACTTCTAGAGTAAATGTTGCGAAATTACCGAGCATTGAGCACAGTGTAAGGGCATGCCTTTTGGATTTTGATACCTAACTCCCTTGCAAAATTGTCACCACTTGTTTTAGGTTTGAGGGTCAAATGAAATGATGTAATGCAAAACAAAATGTAATTAACTAATTATACATCGGTTTATATGATAATGGTTTATTGAAATTTTGTTAAGTCTCAAATATCGACATTTTCCTTTCTATTAAAGAAAATAAATGTATTAAATGTTCTATCATTGTTTTATTACCAGTATTACCTGGTGCCGAGGAAGACAAAACTTCTACTTTAGGAACCTACTACTACACAACGTCAATTAAACAGGGTCTGAGCCGACAGTAATAATATTTATTATCATTATTGTTACGATCACGTCCAACAAAGTTGCTGTCTTTTGGGTGCAAAAGGGTGTACCCGGGTCAGTGGCGTTTCAGTCTCGAGGTCAGTTCTTTAACACAATGGCAGGTATTCCATCATCCGATCCTGATGTCTTTTGCGTATCTCGATCTTTGAGGATTTTACTAATGTCACGATGGTGAAACTGAACCTCTGTTATAGTAGTGTTGGTGTTCGATATGGTGGAGAGAGCCTTGTCATGGGGGACGTTTAAAGTAGAGTAAAGTAAAAACATTTCGGCGAGCATGTTTGCTTTTTTCCTTAGCTGTAGTTGCCGTGACGCCGCGTTCGATTTTCAAAGAAGGAAGAGACGTTTTTGTAAAGTTAATACTTACTGCCTTTGCTACCGACCAGAAATTCCTGGAGCTACTAGGGCATTGCAAAAGTTTATTCCTGGTTCTTTTATTGTGTTTGTCCTTAGTTTCGTCGTGAGGATGCTTGCCATTTTTAATGCACTACTTATCCACGTGGCGTCATGATATGGAATAATTTCTACTCTTCTATCAAAATGGTGTGCTCTGCGGTCCCATTATCCTATTGCATGCTTGGGAGTATTGGTGGTCTTTAGCACATATCATAGTTTTTGTGATCCTGTTTTCCTCAAATGCTACATTTTTATTTTACGTGAGTTTTGAAGATAAATAAGTCTAAGTTCATGGACGTAGAAGATTCTGAAATGGCTATCTTGAGCTTTATAGTAGAAATTCCAGCTTTTTTATTATTGCCAAAGATACGCAGGCGATAGCGGTTTAGCCCCTAACTAATGAAAACAGACCATAGATGCACCTTTTGCTTAGTAAAGTTAGTAGGAGGCACAGAAAGTTTTATATCACGACAGACAGCAAGAGCGCACCAGTTCGTCGTGCAACTGTAAACATCTAGAACATCGCTTACAATAACTCGTTTGTCTGGTGCACTACAACACTGTGGAACTCACTCCCATGAGATCTGTTTCCTCCAAATTACAACCTACAAGTGTTCAAGAACCGTATCGATCAACATCTTTGCACACACACCGCTCGTCGAGCGCCATAGGATCTGCCTTTAGTGTGTGTTCCACTGCCATAAAAAAGTAATAAAAAATGCTATCTTTTAAATGTAGCAAACCAAAACCAACCAATTTGTATTAGCGTAAGTCAACAATATTTGATGCTTTACAATATAATAATTTTATCTGAATACCATAATGTAAAAATGTTTACCCATAAATAATATCAATATGGAATGCAGATAGATGCATTTAAGTAACACTTCTAATCTTTTAATAAAAATAAATAGTTCAAAGTCCGAATACTAAATAAAAATCTAAACGCTTTTACTTGTGTGGTCTAAAACTTCTATATATTATTTGGAACATCAACAACTCTTCCTTCCGACTCAAACGACTTTTTCTGAGTCTCATTAATCAAAATTTGTCTTTTCGCCACTCTTAATTCTTCGGGACTATCAACTTTCCTCATTTCTGCATTAGTCATTTCGAAAAAATTATAATAAAATTATTGCAGTAACTGTGAATATTGGCACGAATGAAATCAATACTTCCATTTCGCACCCTGTGCCCTTTTCCTATGCGTGGATATCAAAATTAATGTACGCATTTTTCGACCCTTAAAGCATGATATTATGTGATGTGTTTAATTCCTTCACCCCCTTTTAGCTAATTATTCACCTGCTTATAAAATATGGAAAACCGTAAACAAGTTTAAAATTATATTTATCCACAATTTCCAAGAAACTTACTATGTCGCTGCGAGTAATTGCATGACAAATAGGACATTCTATTACGTGCAACTAATAGTTATATATGGTACTAGTGGGTTATGTTGAAAATAAGTCACGCGAGAAAAAGTTATACCACGAGGCCGTAAGACCGAGTGGTATAATTTCTCAAGTGACTTTTAAAACATATCACACGAGTGGCATACAAAGTTTTATCCAACACCATTATTTTGTGTAAGGTATTTCAGTGTGGAACCTGTTTTAATGCAATAAAGTGTCAGACTATGGCTGACTTTTGACGGATTGTTTTACCTGTTTTTGGTTGCTTGGCTTGGGGACTTGTTTATTAAACAAATTTTGGCATTTATTGTCAGATTATATTATTCCCAAAAGCATTTATCAATTTGAGAAAATGGATGAAATTGATGACAAATATGTGCCCGAAAACATTATTACCGAAGCGGAAGAAGCGGCAAAGCAAATACTACCAGAAAAATCTCGAGATTCTTCTGACAAGGAGTACAAAGTTCTTGAGAAATGGATGGATTCAAGAAAGATAAAAGGTATTAACGAAAACGTTTTGCTGGCTGTGCCTTCCTAGTGGACTGTAATTTTATTTTCTTCGCCGAAGTTCATAGCTTTCTCGTTTCCCAATTAAAATCCATTTTTTATGGAATTACTGTGCAATCACTTTATTTAAAAGCATAAATAGCACTTTACAAAAAATAACATAATAAACTTAGTGACTAAAAACAATTGGCGGGATGCCCTCGGCCACAGCACAAAGGGCGCCCGCCCACCTGACGATTAAGTATATGCAGTCAAGACCTAAACTAAAGATCTCTTAACTTGAACTGAACTCTCTTCTCACGGTTAAAACTGCTTGAAATTGTATATCTTAAAACAACAACGATTCAGCAATCAACACAGAGAAGTCAAAGAATTAAAGTGTTTTTATTAGAGCGGATCAGATTTCATGAATGGAAATTTGGCTATTAATTTTATCTTGAAAGAGTAAATAAAATACTGGATTTTACGAATAGTGTCTTTACCCTGCAACACTGGCCTATTTTTTGCATCTAGAGAAAAAATTAGCTCCATCGTCTGTATGGACTAAATATTCCATGCTTCGCTCGACAATTCATCTCTACAAGAAAATCGACATTTTAAAATTTGGTAAACTAATTAGTTTTTAAAAAAGCAAATCTCAAGGATACAAACCCAGGAAGTCCAAAACATTGGAAAGAAATGAAATAGAACAGTTTTTGAGTGAGGCTCCTGATAGTGAATTTCTACTAATGAAAGTAGCTTTGATTATGGGTATTGCCGGGGCTTGTAGATGCGATGAGCTAACACATTTAAAAATTTAAATATGCAAGACAAAAGTAATTATATTTGCGTTGTTTTGCCCGATACAAAAACTAAAAAATCAAGAAGTTTTACTATTCTTGAAGAAGGATTTCCAGTAAACCCAGTTGATTTGTGCAAAAAATACATTTCATTAAGGCCAAAAAATACGCAAAAATACACAGCCACATTCTTTTATATCAAGTGACAACTAGAGATGACCGATGCGCTGCGTAAGTGTCCGATTGATTCGCGTGGCTTTCTCTATATTATCTGGCAGGAACGTCAAACTGGTGAGAGGAGTTTGATTACGGGGAGTGACGCCCCCGCCATTCCGAGTTGCCATGGGATATGGCGCATCAAATCCCATCGTCCTCCCCCAGGCTGGAGAACACCAAAGTACAAAGGCTGGTGCTGATCAATGACAGTTTGTGACAAGAGGGGCTGCATTGTATTGGCTGGCAGGAACGTCAAACTGGTGAGAGGAGTTTGATTACGGGGAGTGACGCCCCCGCCATTCCGAGTTGCCATGGGATATGGCGCATCAAATCCCATCGTCCTCCCCCAGGCTGGAGAACACCAAAGTACAAAGTCTGGAGCTGATCAATGACAGTTTGTGACAAGAGGGGCTGCATTGTATTGGCTGGCAGGAACGTCAAACTGGTGAGAGAAGTTTGATTACGGGGAGTGACGCCCCCACCATTCCGAGTTGCCACGGGATGTGGCCCATCAAATCCCATCGTCCTCCTCCAGGCTGGAGAACACCAAAGTACAAAGTCTGGAGCTGATCACTGGGGAGTGATCCAACAAACCCCATTTTTACCCCTGTCAGACTAGGGACCGCCAAAGGAATGAGTCTGAGGCCGATGCTTCGAGTGGAAGCGGCCCTAGGTGGTAGATGCATAAGCCTACTCGCATCGTCCGGTGAAAGACCACCCCACCAGAATTGGGGAGCGCTAAGTGGTTTTCCCAAATCACGTTCCGCTCCCGCGCTGGTGATCCCGGGTTTCACAGTAGGAGTATATGGACATGATGGTGCTTCCAGGATCAAAATATTCCGGAGGTAAACTCCCCGGCCATTCGGATCTCCGGGCGCTGGGTGGCCCTGGGAGCCCTTCATTCCGCATTTTACAGACAGCAAAGATACCGAACCAATTTAGAATAGATTTCTGCAACATAAGAGGCCTAAATACAAACATAAATTCGGTACACCAACATCTACAAGCAAATAGACCACACATATTAGCCCTTACAGAAACACAAGTATGTTCTACAACAACAACAGTGAACTACCTCTATCCTGGTTACGACTTACATACCCGATTTAGATATAAGTTCGGAATATGCCTTTTTGTCCGAAGCGACCTTTCATGTCATCGCGAGGAAACACTCGAACCGAACAACCTTGACGTCATGTGGCTCAAGTTCACCGCCAAGGGATTAACCAAGTTTATATGTTGTCTCTATCGCCCTCCGAGCGATAGAGCCTACCAAAACTTTTTCTCAACACTAGCTACCACCTTTGACTCAATACAGGTCGATCACCCCAGTTCAGAAATAATCGTTCTGGGAGACTTCAATGCCCACAACACCAACTGGCTCAAACATCACAACAAGACCGACAACGAAGGTAGAGAAGCTGAAGCATTTGCCATCAGCTGCGGGCTTACTCAACTTGTAGACGAACCAACTCGAATCTCAGAGAGGGGCGAATTCGCCGCCCTCCTGGATCTTTTTCTGACCACCAATCCTGACCAGTACAAGGTTACAGTTGGTCCGCCATTAGGTACCTCTGACCACAAACTTATTACAACGGTTTGTGAATTGCCACTCATACAGAAGGATCCATCATTGCCTCGCAAAATCTGGCATTACAATTCTGCAAACTGGGACGATCTGAGGCAGCTTTACCTAGATTTTCCTTGGCTCGACGTCTGCTTTGCCACTGACGACCCGTCAGACTGCTGCGAAGAGATCATGCAAGTAATCTCCTCAGGAATGGAAGCATACATCCCAAATTCCATCAAGTTACCATCAAAAGGAAAGCCCTGGTTCGACAAAAGATGCGAAAGAGCTGTAGGAAGGAAACAGCAAGCCTATAAGTACTGGCAGCAAAATCAGACCGCTGAAAATCGCAATTATTTTATCGAAGCGAGAAACGAGTGCAAGCTTGTGATCGACGAAACTAAGGACAAACACAATCAAAGGATCAGGAATAAACTTTTGCAATGCCCCAGTGGCTCCAGGAATTTCTGGTCGGTAGCAAAGGCAGTAAGTAACAACTTTACAAAAACGTCTCTCCCACCTTTGACGGACGAACGTGGCATCACGGCGACTACAGCCAAGGAAAAAGCAAACATGCTCGCCAAAATGTTTTCATCGCACTCTACCTTAGACGTGCCCCAAAGCAAGACTCTCCCCACTATACCGAACATCAACACCACCATGGCAGAAGTCAAGTTTTCTCATCGTGATATTCGCAAAATCCTTAAAGAACTAGATACGCAAAAGGCATCAGGACCGGACGGAATACCTGCCATCGTGCTAAAGAACTGCGCCAACGAACTAACACCCGTTTTTTCCAGGCTTTTTTCTCTTTCTTACAGAAAAGGGATTTACCCATCCTCTTGGAAAGTCGCTCGAGTGCAACCTGTTCCAAAAAAAGGCAAGAAAACCACGCCCTCAAACTATCGCCCGATTGCCTTGCTTCCAATAATCTCCAAAGTCATGGAACGTGTAGTCAACCAGCAACTACTCAAGTACCTCGAGAGCAACAGAATAATCAGCGATAATCAATACGGCTTTCGCAAAGAGAGATCGACAGGAGATATATTGGCCTATGTCACTCATATATGGAGTAGGGCAATTGAAAACTACGGAGAGTCTCGAGCGATTGCGTTGGATATTTCAAAGGCATTCGACAGAGTTTGGCATGACGGACTGCTCAACAAACTGCCGTCCTTGGGACTGCCTGCCTCTCTCTGCAGCTGGCTGGCCAGTTTCCTTAAGAACCGATCCCTACATGTTGCAGTCGATGGACACATCTCGGACACATTTACCATCAACGCGGGCGTGCCTCAGGGCGCAATACTTTCACCAACTCTGTTCCTCATCTATATTAATGACCTGCTGATCGAAACGAATAATCCTGTTTACAGTTTTGCAGATGACAGTACCCTTGTCTCCCACTTTAGATCAGAAAAACCCTTACCAGCGACTGAGACTCATCACCGCAGACAGGAGCAGATTACAGCAATTAATCAAGACCTGGAGAAAGTTCAAACTTGGGGCGACCGAAATTTGGTCCAGTTCAATGCAGCAAAGACCCAAGCAGCAACGTTTACTAAGAGGGCCAATACAGCGGGCCCTGACATCATTATGGCAGGATCGACCATTCCTTCATCCTCGTCAATCGGGCTGCTGGGTGTCTCGGTCAACAGCAATATGTCATGGCATGACCATGTTGCTAACATCGCAAAATCAGCCTCCCAGAAGCTTGGTGCGCTATTTCGCAACAAAAAACTCTATACACCGCAGCAGTTGCTCTTGCTGTACAAAGCGCAAATAAGACCGTGCTTAGAATATTGCTCACATATCTGGGGTGCCGCACCAAAGCATACCCTAAAGCTGCTGGATTCCATTCAGAAGAGGGCTGTGCGTCTCGTCGGCGATCCGGAGTTGACCCGGAATCTGGATAGTCTGGAACATCGCAGACATGTGGCCGAGATGTCTCTGTTTTACAGATACTTTCACGGCAGATGTTCCCAGGATTTGGCCCACATAATCCCGCCCCTGGCAACTCCTGTCAGGCAGTCCCGACAGACGGCAGGAGCGCACCAGTTCGTCGTACAACTAGAAACACCTAGAACATCGCTTTACCAGAACTCCTTTGTCTGGCGCACTGCATCACTGTGGAACTCACTTCCAGGACATCTGTTTCCCACTAATTACAACCTACAAATATTCAAGAACCGTGTCAATCAACATCTTCGCACACACACCGCTCGTCGAGCGCCATAGGATCTACCTTTAGTGTGTGTGTCACTGCCATAAAAAAAAAAAAAAAAAAGTGTGTTGGTATCAATACTATGTCAACAATACCCTCCAAAATTGCTGCTTACTTAAACCTTGAAAATAAAGAACTGTACACCGGACATTGTTTGAGAAGATCTTCCGCTACCCTGCTGCCTGACAACACAAGCGCCATGGAGGATGGAAATCCGCATCGGTAGCGGAGGGCAACATCGAAGAATCCATTCAAAACAAAATTAAAACTGCGGAGAAAATTCAAGGGATCAGCAAAATATCAAACAACGGCCAGGTGGAACAAATGCCGTCAACTTCCAATGAAGACATGGAAAATATGACAATATCCAGTTCATCCAAAACAATGACGGTTTCATTTAATATTAATGTTAATTTAAATACCTGTAATAATATTGAAAATAAATAGTAGGTACTTAAAAAAAAAACGTGAATTATAAACCATAACCCACTAGTGGGTATGTTTTATAACTCACTAGTGTGTTATTTGATAGTTTAGTTGTCTAAAATGACATGAATAATGATACTTAAAACTGATATGTGTTGGATAAATTACATTAATTGTTACAATCGAATCGCAGCGACAAAGTTGCCCCGTGAGAAATATTTTATTATTTAGACGGAATAGATCCTACATCTATGATATATCACCTTTTAATTTTATCCTCTTAAATAAAAAAAATATGTTAGCGAACTGAAGAACGAACCGCAAAGGAAGAACGCGTTAAGAAAAACAAGTACTTGACACACTATTTATTGCTTTAACGGTTCTGCATCGCTCAGGAATGCAAGGTAAAGAATGTCAACTCTCAACAGTATTGCTTCAATGATATTTCTAAGCAGATATTATGTCACCAGGTCGGGATTTTTAATTAGATTTTTTGTTTAATTGAATGTTAAATTGATGATGATGGTCTTAATTAATTAAATGTGAATAGTGCACTGTTATTTGAGTTACCTCTTGGAACACAATATAATGTAATGCTTAATGTAATCAAATAGCAATATTCTAATTAAAAAATTGAACGGGTTATAGGGCTAGAAGTCGAAATTTTGGGCTAAATATTAAGAGTGCAAAAAAACCTATGGCCAAAAAGGGAATATAATATTTTTGAAAAGATCAAGTTTAATTCATACTTTGAAGCATTTTGTTGATTATTTATTTATTTTTTTTATGGCAGTGGCACACACACTAAAGCGGTGTGTGTGCGAAGATGTTGATTGACACGGTTCTTGAATATTTGTAGGTTGTAATTAATGGGAAACAGATGTCCTGGAAGTGAGTTTCACAGTGATGCAGTGCGCCAGACAAAGGAGTTCTGGTAAAGCGATGTTCTAGGTGTTTCTAGTTGTACGACGAACTGGTGCGCTCCTGCCGTCTGTCGGGACTCTCTGACAGGAGTTGCCAGGGGCGGGACTATGTGGGCCAAATCCTGGGAACATCTGCCGTGAAAGTATCTGTAAAACAGAGACATCTCGGCCACATGTCTGCGATGTTCCAGACTATCCAGATTCCGGGTCAACTCCGAATCGCCGACGAGACGCACAGCCCTATTCTGAATGGAATCCAGCAGCTTTAGGGTATGATTTGGTGCGGCACCCCAGATATGTGAGCAGTATTCTAAGCACAGTCTTTTTTGCGTTTTGTACAGCAATAGCAACTGCTGCGGTGTATAGAGTTTTTTGTTGCGAAATAGCGCACCAAGCTTCTGGGAGGCTGATTTTGCGATGTTAGCAACATATTGCTGTTGACCGAGACACCCAGCAGCCCGATTGACGAGGATGAAGGAATGGTCGATCCTGCCATAATGATGTCAGGGCCCGCTGTATTGGCCCTCTTAGTAAACGTTGCTGCTTGGGCCTTTGCTGCATTGAACTGGACCAAATTTCGGTCGCCCCAAGTTTGAACTTTCTCCAGGTCTTGATTAATCGCTATAATCGGCTCCTGTCTGCGGTGATGAGTCTCAGTCGCTGGTAAGGGTTTTTCTGATCTAAAGTGGGAGACAAGGGTACTGTCATCTGCAAAACTGTAAACAGGATTATTTGTTTCGATCAGCAGGTCATTAATATAGATGAGGAACAGAGTTGGTGAAAGTATTGCGCCCTGAGGCACGCCCGCGTTTATGGTGAATGTGTCCGAGATGTGTCCATCGACTGCAACGTGTAGGGATCGGTTCTTAAGGAAACTGGTCAGCCAGCCGCAGAGAGAGGCGGGCAGTGCCAAGGACGGCAGTTTGTTGAGCAGTCCGTCATGCCAAACTCTGTCGAATGCCTTCGAAATATCCAACGCAATCGCTCGAAACTCTCCGTGGTTCGCAATTGCTCTACCCCATATATGAGTGACATAGGCCAATATTTTTACTGTCGACCATGGCTTGCTCTCTATTACCAGCCTCACTCCGTTCGGCTGTTAAACACGAGCGCGCCGTGAAAAGTATCACTTTTCCTCCATATAAAATAATATACTATTGTTTGCCTATTATTGGGTATCAAATCACGAAAAAGTGCATGCTACATTTGGCACATCACCTAATATACGTGAGAGATCGTGCTGGTCGGTTTCTGAGGACGGAATCGGTTCAAATGACAAAAGTAAATTAATCCTAACTGAAACTAACCGAAAGTTGATTGAACGACGACCCCAAAGTAACTAAAAGTAACCAAAAGCACAAAAAGCGTTAAAATAAATCGGAAAAAATTTAAAAAATAAAAGTAAGTTAAAACTAACTCAAAGTAACCGAAATTTGGCGAATAACCAAAACTAACCATAAAAAATTAAAATTGGTTATAACCTATCGGATCCGGTTCAAATTACTAAAATAAATTGGAACTAAGTGAAACTAACCGAAAGTGGATTCAACGACTAACCGAAAGTACCCAAAAGCTCCAAAAATGGCTAAAACGTATCGGAACAGATTAAAAATATTAAAGTAACCCAAACTAACCAAAACGAACCGAATTTTGGCGACTAGCCAAAACACCCTAAAAACATTAAATTCGATTATAACGTATCCCAAAACTACTTAAAAACATTAAATTCGATTATAGCGTATCGTCACCGATTGAAATGACTAAAATTAAAACTAACTGAAATTAACTGAATATTGATTGAACAACTACCCACGACGACTATCTAACCCAACCCTACTAACCCAATCTAAACCAAAAGCACCAAATATGGCTAAAACGTATCGAAACCGATTAAAAATATTATAGTAAGTTAAAAATAACCCAAATTCACTGAATTTTGGCGACTAACCAAAAACATTAAAATTGCTTATAACGTATCGGAACCGGTTCAAATCACTAAAATAAATTGGAACTAACTGAAAGATGATTGAATAACTAACCAAAACGAACCAATTTTGCTGACTAACCAAAATTAACCAAAAACATTAAAATTGGTTATAACATATCGGAAAGTTGATTGAATGACTAATCAAAACTAATCAAAGGCAACCAAAAGCACCAAAACGGGCTAAAATGTATCGAAATAGGTTACACAAATTAAAGTAAGTTAAAACTAACCAAAACGAAACAAAAATTTGGCGACTAACGAAAACTAACCAGAAACATTATATTTGACTATAACGCATCGGAGACGGTTCAGATGAATACTTTGGTTTCTTGATAGTGAGTTTCCAAGGTCGCATCACGACACGGAAAATCTTAGTGAACGTTACGACACGGTTTATGCATAACTGATTATAACGTATCGGAACCCGCTCAAGTAAGTAAAATAAATTGGGACTAAGTGGAAATAACCGAAAGTTGATTGGATGACTAACCAAAACTAACAAAATCTATTAAAATTGATTAGAACGTATCGGAACCAGTACAAATGATTCCAATAAGTTGAAACTAAGTGAAACTAATCGAAAGTTGATGAGACGACTAACCAAAACTAACCAGATCTATTAAAACACATTGTAATGTATCCGAACCGGCTCAAGTAAGTAAAATAACTTGAGACTAAGTAAAACTAACCGGAAGTTAATAAGACGACTAGCTAAAACTAACCAAATTTATTAAACTTGATTATAACGTATCAGAACCAACTCAAATAACTGAAATAAGTTGAGACTAAGTGAAACTAACCAAAAGTTGATTTGGCGACTAACCCAAACTAACCAAATGTATTAAAATTGATTAAAACATATTGAAACCGACCAAAATGACTAAAATAAGTAGAGACTTAGTGAAACTAACAGGAAGTTGATTAGACGACTAACCAAACCTAACCAAATTTATTAAACTTAAATACAACGTGTCAGAACCTGCTTAAATACATAAAATAAGTTGAGGCTAAGTGAAACTAACCGAAAGTTGATTAGACGACTAACTAGAACTAACCAAATCTAAAAAAATTGATTATACCGTATCAGAACCAGCTCAAATAAGTAAATTAAGTTGAGACTAAGTGAAACTAACCGAAAGTTGATTAGACGACTAACCAGAACTAACCAAATCTATTTAAATTGATTATAACGTATCAGAACCAGCTCAAATAAGTAAAATAAGTTGAGACTAAGTGAAACTAACCAAAAGTTGATTAGATGACTAGCCAGAACTAACCAAATCTATTAAAATTGATTATAACGTATCGGAACCGACTCAAATGACTAAAATAAGTTGAGACTAAGTGAAACTAACCAAAAGTTGATTAGACGACTAACCAAAACCAACCAAACCTATTAAATTTGATTATAACGTATCAGAAGCAGCTCAAATAAGTAAAATAAGTTGGGACTAAGTGAAACTAGCCGAAAGTTTATTAGTCGACTAACCAGAGCTACCAAATCTATTAAAATTGATTATAACGTATCGGAACCGTCTCAAATAACTAAAATAAGTTGAGACTAAGTGAAGCTAACCGAAAGTTAATTAGACGACTAACCCAACACTAACCAAATCTATTAAAACTAATTATAACGTGACGATTATCCAACACTAACTAAATTTATTAAAACTGATTATAACGTATAGCATCTGACTCAAATGACTAAAATAAGTTGAGACTAAGTGAAACTATCCTAAAGTTGATTTGACGATTAACCAAGACTAACCAAATCTCTTGAAATTGATTATAACGTATCGTAACCAGTTCAAATGACTAAAATAAGTTGATATAAAGTGAATCTAACCGAAAGTTGATTAGCCGACTAACCAAAACTAACCAAATCTATTAATCGGAGCCAGCTCAAATAAGTTGAGACTAAGTGAAACTAACCGAAAGTTTATTCGACGATTAACCAAGAATAACCAAATCTATTAGAATTGATTATAACCTATCTTAACCGGTTCAAATGACTAAAATAAGTTGATATTAAGTGAAACTAACCGAAATTTGAATTGACGACTAACCAAAACTAACCCAATCTATTAAAATTTTTTATAACGTATCGGAAACGGTTCAAATGACTAAAGTAAGTTGAGATTGAGTGAACCTAACCGAAACTTGATTGGACGACTAACTAAAACTTGCTGATTATAACGTATCGGAACCCACTCAAATAACTGAAATAATTTGAGACTAAGTGAAAATAACCGAAAGTTGATTGGACGACTAACCAAAACTAACCAAATCTATTAAAATTGATTAGAACGTATCGGAAGCAGTACAAATGACTAAAATAACTTGAGACTAAGTGAAACTAACCGAAAGTTGATTAGACGACTAACCAAAAATAACCAAATCTATTAAAACTCATTATAACGTAACAGAACTGGCTCAAGTAAGTAAAATAAGTTGAAACTAGGTGAAACTAACCGGAAGTTGATTAGGCGACTAACCAAAACTAACCAAATTTAGTAAACTATTATAACACATCGGAACCGACTCAAGTGACTAAAATAAGTTGAAACTAAGTGAAGTTAACCGAAAGTCGGTTAGACGATAAACAAGAAATAACAAAATCCATTAAAATTGATTATAACGTATCGGAACCGACTCAAATAACTAAAGTAAGTTGAGACTAAGTGAAACTAACCGAAAGTTGATTAGATGACTAATAAACCAAACTAACCAAATATATTAAAATTGATTTTATTGTATCGAAACCAGCTGTAAAATCATTTGAGACTAAGTGGAACTAACCTAAAGTTGACTAAACGACTAACCAAATCTATTAAAATTGATTATAACGTAACGGAACCGGCTCAAATAAGTAAAAAAAGTTGAGACTAAGTGAAACTAACCGAAAATTGATTAGACGACTAACCAAAATTAACTAAATCTATTAAAATTGATTATAACGTATTGGAACCGACTCAAATGACTAAAATAAGTTGGTACTACGTGAAACTAACCGCGTTAGATCGGGGATTGAGAGACGAATCGAATGCAGTTTTTACAACCACCACTAATGTTATAAATTGTAAAAACGATCGAAACTTGAAGTAATATGCATTTATGTGGTATATTTTGGTAAACTAAACTTACGTAATCTGCTAAAAGTAATTTTTTACATTAGATTGTCTTAAGGGTGGGTGAGGGTGACTTTTAGTTTCTCACGACAGACTAGTCGTGTTTCATATCGTTAGATCGAGGAATGCCAGACGAATCGAATGCAAATGGTCTTTGGTTTTTCAACCACACTTATAATGTTATAAAGTGTAAAAAAAGAACGAAACTTCAAGTAATATGCATTTGTTTGGTATATTTTGGTAAAGTAAACTTACGTAATCTAACCTGATCTCACCCAAACTTTTATCAACTATTATATTTCCACACAATTATGAGTTTTCTCAGATCTCAAATTTAGTAAGCGTTGTATTCTGCTTCGGCATTTTCAATGTCTCCCCCGGTTGCATCTTTGTGAAGGACTGTGAATTTTTATATATGTGCGACTAATAAACTCTAAAATCATCGTTAGAAAATTCTGTAAAACTGTAGTAGGCTTTACTTTGAGTAGGGACGAGATTTTTTAAAGATACTTAGAGATCTAACATTTTTCAATGCATCAGGTAAATGATTAAACATTTTTAAGCCTTCATAAATTTGAGAGTTTTTAGTAAGTGTACTAGAAGGAATAGTTAATCGGAGGTTATTTGCTTGTCTAGTATTATAATGGCCGGCAGCCGCTAAGCCAGAGTTGGAAAGTCTGGATTTTTTAAAGATCAAACAAACTGTCTGCAATATAAACAAACAGGGGAGAATGCTTTAAAAAGAGGCCTACAAGACTCTCTAACCCCAACCTTTCATATACCCTCTTCTGAATAACAAAAACAAACGTAAAAAGATACTGAGAACAGTAACTATAAGAAGCTAAACCACATCTCAAGTAACTCTCGATACGTGAGAAGTAAACAGTCTTAGGTAATGATCTTCCCAATCCCAATTTATTCGAGATTACGCGAAGAGCATAACAGCCCCTGGCCAATTTACCACAGAAAACCGGAATGTGATTTTGAAATTTTAATTTATCGTCAATGTAGTGTCCGAGAAATCTAATTGACTGTTTTTTTTTCTTATATTACCACCATCAAACATGATATTCTCAAAGCTAAGTTTAAAGCTGAGAATATCAGTTTTATCCATATTAAGACACAAACGATATCACTGAGAGTATCTGGATTACAGAGAGACCACAGCACAGTCGTGTCACCCGTAAACACTGTGAAAAGTCCTTGAATATTCAATAGAGTTAAGTCGTTTATGCAGAGGAGAAAAAGGAGGGGACCAAGCACAGATCCTTGAGGTACCCCATGAGCAAGTTAGAGATTTTACCATTACACTTAACAGTCTGACTTCTGTTCCCAAGGTACGACTCAAACCTTCAGGGCAACACCCCTAACACCATAGTGAGAGAGCTTGTCAAGCAGTATTCTATGATTGACGAAATGAAATGCTTTAGACAAATCACAGAATACCGCTGCAGCCATATCTTCATCATTCAAGCTTAAGTAGAGATTTTCCAAGAAGTGAAAAATTGCATCGGAAGTGCTCTTTGCCTCCTGAAAACCAAATTGATTCTTACTTAAGATATTATGCTTTTTTTGAATAAAATAGCCAAAAACCTTAGCTGGGAATTATTGCGCTTATTATCAAACATTGAGTGCGAATAAACTCGCATAGACGCTGTATATTGGTAAATGATTTGAAAATATGCACCTTAATCCGTATACCTTAAACTCGTCAGTAAAAATTGTCATTAAAGTAGCGAGACTCACATTTCTGTATATGGTAACACATGGGTGTGTTTAACGACTTGCAATTTATTTTGTTTTATTTAGGTCGCGAGGTTGTTGACCACCAATTAACTTTTTTACAATATACAGAATGTTTCTCATAACTCTTATGATAACTTTAGTTTTCAAACCTTGCATCATTGTTTTTCTGCTTAATCACACTTACACGTTTAACGCAGATGGCTTTAAAAAGAAATTTTAGTATATTATACATGTCATAGGATTCGAAACCTTCAGCAAAATGCACCAGAACACAATTTTATCTGCAATACCGAAACACAAATTTTGCATTCGACGAGCGTTTCGGCAGCTATGATATATAGGGTGATCCGAAAGTAATGGTACATAGAGCAACAGCGAATTTCTGACACCAAAATATTACGATCTATAGCTATACTAAATTGTCCGATTCCGAAAATCGCTATTAAGAAACATACAGAGTGTCAAAGTTGAAATTTTATTTTGGATTTTATTTAATATTTTCCAAACTGTTTGTCATATAGTCAGGAAAATTGGTATAAGGGTATAAGGTTTTCAAGTTCGATTGAAATTATTCTGATAATTATTTTTTTTGTAGCTTATAGGGGGCGCTACCTGCAATACTATTTCATTAAAATAGCTGTAACATTTTCTGGATAACTCCATGGTTTTTTTGGCTACCAAATATGATGCTCTTGTACTTTCTGGATGAAAAAGGTATACTTCTTGAAAATCGCTAAAGTTGACAATATAAAGAAATATTTATTTTCAATGATGAACAACAAAACGTAAAATTAACTTTAAAAATAGAAGCATTAGAAATAAAAAAGATATCTTTTAGATAATAAATGTACAATATGGCCACCATTAACCTTCGTGCACTTTGAAATGCGTTTCATGAAAGACTGTCTAACTTTAAGAAGGATTTCTTCATTTCTTTATAAGTTACTAGCGTTCACAATCTTTTCCTTTAGTTGGTCGCGGCCGTTGATCCGTTCATTGTAAACACCTGATTTGTAGCCCCAAACTCAAAAAATCCATCGAATTAAAATCAGGGCTTCCGGCAGGCCATGGAAGCGGGCCGCAACGTCCTATCCATCGCTAAGGAAAATGTGCTTTTAGATGATTTCGCACTTGTACAGAAAAAAGTGCCGGTGCGCCGTCCTGCATAAAATGCATGTTCTGCCTCAAATTCAAGGGCACATCATCTAAAAATTCTACAAGTTCATGTTGCAGAAAGTTCAGGTAAGAATCTCCATTAAGGTTTGACGGTAATTATTCGTATGGACCCACTACATGATCACTGATGATTCCACACCAAACATTTATTTTAAACTCGTACTGAAAATGTCATTCTTGAAGTTGAAGACGTATTGTCGAGTGAAAATGGCTTCATCAGTAAAAAGTACGTTATTTAAAAAAATATATTTCTATTTTGCTGGTCTCGGAAAAAAATTCAAAACTCTAGTCTATGTGGAAGATCAGCTTGTAGTAAATTTTGCACAGGTGTTAAATGATAGAGATAGAGACCTTCATTATAAAATGATTCAGGTATCGATGATTTACTGATACCGGTTTCTGCCTTCATTCGCCTTGAACTTACTCCGGGATTCTCTGCTACGCGAACTAAAACGTCCTCTTTTTGCTTTAGAGTGGTTACTTGCCCAGTTTCACCCAACCGAAAATACAGATTTTTTAACAATCTATGCTGCCTTCTATTAGCGATATTAACGGATGTCTCAGAATACCTGCGACGAGCATTTCGTTCATGGAAGTTCGCTTGAGCATAAATGCAGACCATGCGTTTTTTCATTAGAAAAAAACCTACGTCGGGGCATAATCAAAGAGAAAGAAAACTAAAAGGAGAGGCAACAATAAGCGTCGGCACCTTTCATGGTGCTGTACCCGTTTTTGTTGACCTTGACTCTGCACCGTTGACAACAATATCACTAAGTATCGGTAGAATATTATATTGTGTAACTAGTAGGAAAAGCAAAACATTCCTGGACTATTGTGGTAATTGCTGGACGAGGCGCAGCCGAGGCCAGCAACACAGGAGCAGGAATGTGCTTTTCCTACGAGTTGCACATACTATTTTTTCTCCGATCGGAATTAATTAGAATACGTAAAATAGAGCCAAATATTGCTCTAAATAAAAACGGTGTTTTAAATTTAAACTCAACCTAATATCAGCGAATATTAACTACGACAAGAAGGCCCACTCAATGGCCAGAGAGCGCTACAAAGGAATCGTCGTTGATTTTCTTCGTTGCCTGGTAACGGTCGGCGAACTCCACCGCACACAGGTTGAATTTAAATAAAAGCTGGCCATAAACGATATTTTCGTTTGCGGTATATTTAATCAAATTTATGACGAAATTATTTATAGCACTCTAATACTCTATTTGGCTTTGGAAAAACACAATTGATAACTTCTGAATTGTTTGCTGAGCCCTGTCAAACTTACGTTATGGTTTTTATTATTATCACCAAATAAATATTTTGATAAAGTTTGTATTCAACTGGCTGTTTCTGCCAACGTTTTTAATTAGTTATTATTGATAACAATACTCAAGGTATGTAGTAACTATAATATTTAAAAGATTTTGATTTTGTGTTAATGATTTCACCATATTTCCGAATACTAATATTCTGACAAAAGACATCACGAAGAAAATGTTGCTTGAATTTGCCCCATCTTTTAATATTTAATTAAATTTTGGCGACTCGTACCGAAAAGACCTACTGAATGCTGGCCGGGTGAAAAATCAAGTGAAACTGAGTAAAGTTGTAATAGTATATTATTTTATATGGATGAAAAGTGATACTTTTCATGGCGCGCTCGTGTTTAACAGCCGAACGGAGTGAGGCTGGTAATAGAGAGCAAGCCATGAAAAGTAACTTTTCCTCCAAATAAAATATGCTGTTTTTTCTTCAAATGTCGACAAATTAATGCAAAAACATCTCTTTTTAATAGTAATAATATCTAATTATTATTAAAGATAAATGGGTTCGCAAGGCGGCTTAGACCACGGTCGTAGGTGGCCTGGCTTAGACCGGTGTCGGTGAAATGTAACATCAAGCTGTCAGTGGACACTGTCAACAATAATTATTTTTTAAGAATGCGTCTCCGATTGCGTTTTAATTCCGTATTGATAAGCAGTTGTTGAGTAAGTTCGATT
Organism: Pissodes strobi; assembly: GCA_016904865.1. Taxonomy (NCBI): domain Eukaryota; kingdom Metazoa; phylum Arthropoda; class Insecta; order Coleoptera; family Curculionidae; genus Pissodes; species Pissodes strobi. The sequence goes on along the minus strand of MU185664.1, from coordinate 50,852 downwards.
AAATAATAACCAATTTGTTCCTAAATTAGTGATTTTTAGAAATGCAGTCACAAATTGAGTGATAAATACAAATTGTAGTTTAATAAATCTTGAGTTGTTGACGCTTATTTTGCTGTCTGTTTGTATTGTATCTATGTTGCTATGGTAACACTTTTACCTCCGCCGGCGGAAAAGTGAAAAGTAAAGCTCCGGCGGAGGAAAAACGAAACTTCACGGCCGCCTACACAGTCGAGTAATGACGGATTTACTGACGTTTGAAGAAAATAATTATTTTTTAAGATTGCGTGTCCGATTGCGTTTTAATTCCGTATTGATAAGCAGTTATTGAGTAAGTTCGATTAAATAATAAGCAATTTGTTCCTAAATTAGTGATTTTTAGAAATGCAGTCACAAATTGAGTGATAAATACAAATTGTAGTTTAATAAATCTTGAGTTGTTGACGCTTATTTTGTTGTCTGTTTGTATTGTATCTATGTTGCTATGACAACACTTTTACCTCCGCCGGCGGAAAAGTGAAAAGTAAAGCTCCGGCGGAGGAAAAACAAAACTTCACGGCCGCCTACAGAGTCGAGTAATGACGGATTTACTGCCGTTTGAAGAAAAAAATATTTTCATAGAAGGAAATTGAAAAAAAATTTGCTATACGTTTGTCATTTTTAGGTGATACCACTGTTGCTATCTCAGAATCTAACAAGAATTTAACAACACTGCAAATCGATCTTGAAAAGGCATCAATAATGGCAACTTTCTAATTTAATCAAGTTTGTAGCTTTGACCGTTTCAAAGATATCAATAATAGTGGAATTACCTAAAATTTATTTAAAAATATATAATAATATAATACTTCGGAATCTCATTTTTACTACGCTTCTTTGGTTTCATGAAAGTGATTTTTCAAGGCCACGTTATGACATAGTTTATGTTTTCGTTTCGCGTTACGGCATTTTTGTATCGTTGATTGGACGACTAACCAAAACTAACCAAATCTATCAAAATTGATTGTACAGTATCGGCACCGGCACCGGTTCAAATGACTACAATAAGCTGAGACTAAGTGAAACTAACCAAAACTTGATTCGACGATTAACTAAAACTAACAAAATCTATTAAAATTGATTATAACGTATCGTAACGGGTTCAAATTACTAAAACAAGTTGATACTAACTGAAACTAACAGAAAGTTGATTGGAGGACTAACCCAAACTAACCAAATCTATTAAAATTGATTATAACGTATCGGAACAGATTCAAATAATTAAAATAAGTTGAGACTAAATGAACTAACCCAACTAACCGAAAGTTGTTGACGAATAACCCAAACTAGCCAAATCTGTTAAAATTGATTTTAATGTATTCTGAAAAGCTTGAAATGACTAAAATAAGTTGAGAATAAGTGTAGCTAACCGAGAGTTGATTGAACTACTAATCCAACTAACCAAATCTATCAAAATTGATTATAACGTATCGGATGACTAAAAGAATTTAAGACTAAGTGAAACTAACCGAAAGTTTATTGGAAAACTAACTTAAACTAAAAAAATCTATTAAAATTATGTAAAACGTATCGGAACCGCATTAAATGATTAAAATAAGTTGGGAATAAGTGAAACTAAACGAAAGTTGAATCGACAACTAACCCAAACTAACCAAATCTATTAAAATTGATTATAACGCATCGGAATCGGTTCAACTGATTAAAATAGTTAAGACTAAGTGAAACAAACCGAAAGTTGAATCGATGACTAACCTAAACTAACCAAATCTATTAAAATTGATTATAATGTATCGGAACCGCATTAAATGACTAAAATAACTTGAGACTAAGTGAAACTGACCGAAAGTTGGATCGACGACTAACCCAAACTAACCAAATCTATTAATATTGATTATAACATATTGGAAACGCTTTAAATGATTGAAATAAGTTGAGAAAAAGTGAAACTATCCGAAAGTTGAATCGACGACTAGACCAAAGTAACCAAATCTACTAAAATTGATTATAAAGTATCTGAACCGGTTCTAATGACTACAATAGGTTGAAACTAAGTGAAACTAACCGAAAGTTGATTGAACGACTAACCTATAGTTCGGGTTAATCGTCGATTCAACTTTCGGTTAGTTTCACTTAGTCTCAACATATTTCAATCATTTGAACCGGTTCTAAGACGTAATAATCAATTTGAATAGATGTTATTAGTTGCGTTAGTCACCAAATCAACTTTCGGTTAGTTTCTCTTAGCCTTAACTTATTTTAGATATTTGAACCGGTTCCGATACGTTATAAACAATTTTAATAGATTTGGTTACTTTTGATTAGTCAACCAATCAACTTGCGTTAAACTTCACGTAGTTTCAACTTATTTTCGTCATTTGAACCGGTTCGGATACGTTATAATCAATTTTAATAGGTTTGGTTAGCTTGGGTTAGTTGTTGATTCATCTTTCGGTTAGTTTCACTTATTCTCAACTTATTTTAGTTATTTAAAGCGGTTCCGATACGTTATAATAAATCCTAATAGATTTGGTTAGTTTGGGCTAGTCGTCCAATCAACTTTCGATTAGCTTCACAAAGTTTCAATTTATTTTAGTCATTTGAACCGGTTCCGATACGTTATAATCAATTTCAATAAATTTGGTTAGTTTGGGTTAGTTTGGGGACGACTACAATCAACTTTCGACTAGCTTCACTTAGTTTCAATTTATTTTAGTCATTTGAACCAGTTCCGATACGTTATAATCTATTTTAATAGGTTTGGTTCGTTTGGGTTAGTCGTTGATTCATCTTTTGGTTAGTTTCACTTATTCTCAACTTATTTTAGTCATTTAAAGCGGTTCCGATACGTTATAATAAATTTGGTTAGTTTCGGTTAGTTTGGGGGCGACTACAAGCATCTTTCGACTAGCTTCACTTAGTTTCAACTTATTTTAGTCATTTGAACCTGTTCCGATACGTTATAATCAATTTTAATAGATTTGATTACATTGGATTAGTCGTCGATTCAACTCTCGGTTAGTTTCACTTAGTCTTGACTTATTTTATTCATTTGAACCGGTTCCGAGACGTTATAATCAATTTTAATAGATTTGGTTAGTTTGGGTTAGTCGTCCAATCAACGTTCGGTTAGTTTCAACTTATTTTAGTCATCTGAATCGATTTCGATACATTATAATCAATTTTAATAGATTTGGATAGTTTGGGTTAGTCGTCGATTCAACTGTCGGTTGGTGTCCGTTATTCTCAACTTATGCTAGTCATATAAAGCGGTTCCGATACGTTATAATGATTTTATTACATTTGGTTAGTTTGGGTTAGTCGTCGATTGAACTTTCGGTTAGTTTCACATAGTCTCAACTTATTTTAATCATTTGAACCGATTCCGTTACGTTATATTCAATTTTAATAGATTTGGTTAGTTTGGGTTAGTAGTCCAATCAACTTTCGGTTAGCTTCACTTATTCTCAACTTCTTTTAGCCATTTGAAGCAGTTCCGATACGTTATAATCAATATTAATAGATTTGGTTAGTTTGGGTTAGTGTTCAATTAACTTTCGGTTAGTTTCACTTATTCTCAACTTATTTTAGCCATTTCAAACGGTTACAATACCGACGTCATTATCAATTCTAATAGATGTGGTTAGCTTGGGTTAGTCGTCGATTCAACTTTCACTTACTTTCACTTATTCTCAACTTATTTTAGTCATTTAAAGCGGTTCCGATACGTTATAATCAATTTCAATAGATTTGGTTAGTTTGGGTTAAACGTCGATTCAAGTTTTAATTAGTTTCACTTTGTCTCAGCTTATTTTAATCATTTGAATCGGTTCTGATACGTTATAATCAATTTTAATGGATTTGGTTAATTTGGGTTAGTCATCCAAACAACTTTCGTCTAGTTTCATTTAGTCTCAACTTATTTTAGTTATTTGAACCGGTTCCGATACCTTATAATCAATTTTAATAAATTTAGTTAGCTTGGGTTAGTCGTCGGATCAACTTTGGGTTAGTTTGGGTTAGTCGTCCAAACAACTTTCGGCTAGTTTCACTTAGTCTCAACTTATTTTAGTTATTTGAACCGGTTCCGATAAGTTGTAATCAATTTTAATAGATTTGGTTAGTTTGAGTTTGTCGTCGAATAAACTTTGGGTTAGTTTCACTTAGTCTCAACTTATTTTAGTTATTCGAACCGGTTCCGATACGTTATAATCAATTTTGATAGATTTGGTTAGTTTGGGTTAGTCGTCGATTTAACTTTCGGTTAGCTTCACTTATTCTCAACTTATTTTAGTCATTTGAAGCGGTTCTGATACGTTATAATCCATTTT